>NDXZ01039805.1:0-14509 GCA_003055125.1 Paykullia maculata | reverse complement strand
ATTGAAGAAATTACAAACGGAATGACAAACCTATATTTAGCCTTAACACATGTGTGTGTGTGAAGGGTATAATAAAATTAAATATTTCAATTCATTGTACAAATATTATCATAAATAAATAAATATTTTAGGTAAGGATATAATCGGTTATCATTTTTTGAGTTTTTTTTGTTCCAATAACTTTTTAATTGTTGCATCCTTTAATTTCTTTAGAACTTGTATATCTTTCTGCTCGATCAATTTAGACTCGGTCCACTGCAGTGCTTTATTAAAAATTTCGACAGCTTCATTTGGTTTTATTTTGTCCATCATTGGAAGTTATGAAGATCGTAGCGTTTTACGTTTCCCTGGTCCATAATATGTGTTGTTAACAAAGTTTTATTCTTTTTATTTCGTATCGAACAAGTGGTAGATTTCCCATCCTTATATTTTACACTTAGTGCACCTTATCCTTTTTTCAAAAGTTGCAGAATTTCATATTTTTCATTGATGGTTAAAAACTTTCGGTTATTCTTAGCCATCTTTGTTAATATACAGGTATGACGAAAAAATATTAAGTTCAAGTGTTTTCTATACGTAACGAAAGACTGACTTTCATAAACAAAACTCAAAATATGTATGCATGTATTGTTTTCATTTTTTATTCAATCAAGGAATTTCCAACATTAGAAAATAAACAAAAATTGCCCAAATTTTTGTTTACTTATTAGAGCCATTAAAGATTGTTCACTATGTAGAGCGTTAATATAAAAAAATAGGTGTTCACATTACTGGATAGTTCATTATATTGGAAGTTCACATTACCGCGAGCTCACTTTATACATTTTATCAGCACCTATTTAAGTTTATATTTGGGTTTATTTGAAACCTTAACATGGTTGCATCCTTGAACTGCTGCAATTTTAAACGTAGCAACATTCAAAGTCGTAACTTGTCTTTGGAGAGCGAGTTCGCCCTTTATATAACCCATCCCTTAAAACATTTAAATAAAACTCTTACATTTTCATATAAAAAATTTATTTTTTTATTTATACCTTGAAATTGTTTCTCTTTTCGTTAATTGTTTGTTTTGCTTTTTAAAATATTGATTAAAAATGACATTCGAACATTATAAAATCTTATTTATACGTTTAGACTTTTTGTTTTTAATTTTTTTTTTTTTTCATTTAATTTTGCATGATTTTTAATATGTTTTTTTTTTTTAAATTAGTAAATTTTTTTATTTATGATTACCAACATAAAAAGGATTTTGTTTAAATAAAATAGAGCCTAAATAATAATAATAATAATTTCATTTTGTTAATTGAGTACAAACATCTTCTTTTTGTTTTTTAATACAATAAAAATGGCAGTTTTTTTAGGCAAATCATAAAGAAAAAAATTGCAAATTTTTATATACAAAAACAAAAAAATTATATTTTATATTGCAAATAAATATGGTGTATTAAACATATGAATAAATAGAAATAAATATTTAACAATAATTTATTATATACAATAATGTGATTTTTATTGTTTTTTGTTTTCGTTAGGAATCCAGTATGAAATTTTTTTTTAATTTAAATTAAGTTATTCGAAATAGCGTAAATATTTGTTAAAACACTGTGACTATTTATTTAAGTTTAATTTAATTGAGTAAAAATCTGTTTAAATGTTAATACTTTGGACGAGCGTTTTTTATATATATATATAAATATGTATGTTTGTATATTTATTTTGATTAGGTTTCTTTTATTTTAAAAAAAATGTATTTACATATATTTTAAGTTTTTCTTTTGTGGTTTTGGACAAAAATTCTTTTTATTTTAATTAATAAATTCTTCGTTTTCTTCGCATTGTTTGTTTGTTTTTCAAATTAATTTTTTTTAACTTTAATAAGAGCCTGTTTTCCTTTTTCGCATTTAAATGTTAAAAATGGAAATGATTTTCTTTTTTATTATTTTTAGTTTATCTTGTGCTCCGTTATAATCATAAAATTTTATTTTTATTATTATTGCTTGTCGAATTGCTACAACAACTGCAATTAGTATTTCTGTTTTTCTTCAAATAAGTATGTGTGTATATAATTGTAATATAATATTCCTTTAGCCCGTATAAATTTATCTTCATTTATGTGCGTTTCCCTTGAACCGCCTTTGTAAGGGGAGCTATTACGACACTAAGGAAACCCATAAGCCTGTCTGTGTGCGTGTGTATATGCGTCGTATCCTCATTTAGTGCTTAAGAAAAATATACATATTTTGTTTAGTTTGTTTTGTAGATTAAATTGTATCTATTTGTCCTACAAAAGCAACTAACAAAACTAGGTGGCATTGGAATATTGTTATTATTTGCTGCTTTAATTAGAATATGGATGAGTTAGTATTTATATACAATTGACGTTTGTTTGTTGTAAATATGGAATGAAATGTTCTTAAACTAATTTCAAGATGAAAAGTTTTAAATCTATTTGAACTCAAAGCTAAATTAAGACATTGTGAAATTAGTTTTTTTCTTCAAAACGTTTTAATGCAAACATTAAAAGTTTATCATCAAAGCATGAAACACATAGACGACAGCAGGCAATTGACGACAATCTGATAAAACCAAAAAACATACACGTTTATATGAGGTTGATAATTTTGATGCTACACCACCACCGTTGCAGCTGTCGCCAATTTATGATAATTTCTACTTTCTGAAGCGGCACTAAACAGATGAATTTTTTAAATAAAATAACATTACAAAACAATATAATGCATTTAAATGTTGTAAACCTATGTTGTATCGTTGTATCGATGTTAGTCCATATATTTTCAAAACTTTAAACAGATTTTTTTTTATTCCTAAAAATTTTGTTTGAAAAATATTTTATTTTTTACAACATGCTACGATGTGAATTGGCCAATATTAAATGCATTAATAATC
The DNA here is from genome assembly GCA_003055125.1 of Paykullia maculata. NCBI lineage: Eukaryota > Metazoa > Arthropoda > Insecta > Diptera > Rhinophoridae > Paykullia > Paykullia maculata. The sequence goes on along the minus strand of NDXZ01039805.1, from coordinate 11,602 downwards.
AAGAGTTTTTTAAGAAATACACTTATATATAACGATGTTGCTGTCGTGTTCAAAATAATTAAGTAACTGACTACTAGACGACTACTGTAGCTAACAACATTCGTAGTCGTGAAGTCGGTAGCCAACTGCCGTCTATGTGTTTAAAAATATTTAAGAATTGAACGCTCAAAAATCATAGGGTTAAAATTAATCAAGTTAAGTTGTAATGTTTCTTTAAAATTTAAAATTAAAACTGAAATTAATTGCGAAATACTAAGAATTTAATTTAAGAAAACCATAAGCGTGAATCATTTGCAGTTTAAAATATATTGTCTATATTGTCTGAAGAGCGATTTTAAACAACAACTTAATTAAACTGTAGTCAATAAATTTTGCCTCAACAAACGAAAAATGAGAGTGGAGATGGAAACACATCGCACACCCAGTTCAAAAGTGACACAACTCAAATTCTGAAATCAAAATAAAATAAACTTTTTTTGACGTAAATAAAAATAGTAAAAATAAATACGTTGGACCATTGAATTTGAATTAAAACTATTTAGCACTTAGCGTAGGGATCTATTACCATTATATTTTCTAACACAACTAAAAATAAGTCACTTTTATAAATTGCAACTTTATACCAATTGAAACATAAAGAAAGACAAAACTGTTTTTCAGCAACAGTTAACAACAAAAAAATACACTGATATTTTTCTTATAGATAAACAAGTGTATCGTGCATAGTGAAAAATAAAAATTTTGAGTTGAGTCACTTTTGTACTGGGTGTGCGATATGTATGTAAATGGTTGTGATATCAATCTACAAAGACTGGCAAACTTAGGAAAAAGAGCAGGTGGTTAAATATTTAAAAAGTTTAGGACATATTTGTAAATAGAAAAATTATCGAAATCATGAAATGAATTTAATAGTGAGGGTAGACTATAAGTTTTTATTATTAATTGATTTGATACCAAGAGAACAGCTTAACTGGAACAGCAAAAAATTGTCATCTTTGTTATTCATTTTCCTTTCACATTCGTTATAACCATTTTTAATTGCAACCCAAAAGACTACTGTGATATACTATATTTTTTAGATCTAGCAAAAAAGAAAATAAAGGCAAATATTAAAAAAGAAATTTTTTTGTAAAATATTTTTCCTTGTTCTGTTTCTCATGTTTTTATGGAACTCTCTCAGCTAAAAGTAACTAAAAACACATTGTAACTATTTTCGATGTCTTTACATAAACAAAATGTTGACAATATATTTTAACGCTAATAACTCTACGTTAATATATGTATATTGTGCACTGTTGTAGGTAAATGTCTTTTAAAATCAGTTGACAAACAGATAAGACAAATAAACTAAACTATTTTATTTTGCGTATTTGTCTTTAGATTGTTAAATTAAATATAGAATTTATAGCATACGGCACTTGTAAACTTTAAAAAGCTTTATGTTGATCTATTTATAGTTTTTTTTTGAGGTAGAGGGTTAAGTTTTGAATGAAACATAAAATTTACAAAATAAAAACTTTGAATTGCCTTGTAAAATTTCAAAGTTTATATACATATAATAAAAACACAAAGTTAACAATGAAAATAAAATTTAATTGAATTAATTTATTGTTTTACATTGAAGTTGACAAAAGTAATAATTTATCAAATAAAGACTAAACATTTAATTTAAATCGTTTAGTGTCAGGGTTAGAGATTCTTAATTTCTCCCATACCCGACATCCGCGTGTACATAGAAAAATGAAATATTTAGCCATAACCGTAATTTTTTAGCAATACGGTTGAAAACATGTTTTAAAAATTATTTTATTCTATATCGTTCGCAAGGATAATTAGCTTAAAAAGTTTAAACTAATCAAACTAATAATTTTTATACATAAAGGTTTTGTTTGATAAGATCAGACATGCAAAAACAATCTCTAAATAACTTAGCTAAAAAAGCTTAATGGTTTTGCCCTTAAGCCTAGAAGTTTTTAGCTGACATTTTAGGCAGAAATTAAAAGTTATTAGAAATTACGCATTTTTAAAAAACAATTTTTATAGTTTAACCCCCATATTCATAAACAGTTTTTAAGTTTATTGAAGGTTTATTGAACGAAATTTTTATACAAAAACCGTTAAATAAACCTTCAGTAAACTTAAAAATTGTTTATGAATATGGGGGTTAGTTTTTAATTTGCCTTTTTGTTGCAACTGGTGCTAGTTATTTTTACTAGTTTTAATTTCTGCATATTACTTATTAATTTTTTTATATATGCTTCTTTTCATTTCAAACAACGATTGCTATTATATTGGTATTACGTTTAAATATTTATTTAGAATTGGATAGCTATAAAACTTGAATTTAAAACTAGTTTGTCTATTAATTTAACCCTACGGTCAATAACCGGGTACCCCGGTAATTTTTTCAACTCAAAAATAATCGCAATTCTTTAATTTAAGGTCTTTATAAACATAAAAAACAACAAAATTACATCAATGTGTAAAACGGTTTAACATTCGACACCTACGTGAGTCAATGACCAGTTAGTATGTTGGTTGGAATCAAGTTTTTGTAGCTCCCCGTGAATTGTATGTAGTATCAAATTTTTGGAAATATTCCTGAAACAATTGGAATTGAAAATTAGCAAAAGCCATCAATAACTGGCTGAGATATAAGCAAAAAGGACAACAACATTTTTTTTACAAAAAAATAGTATTTTGCAGCTTTTGGATAAACTTTCTTTCAGTAGTTCGCTTGGAGGCCGACTTTTGTTCACACGATACATTTGTTGGTATCGGCTGACCCAAATATCATCCAATGGCGTGTAATTTGTCTATTTGCTGCTCGTGTTTCAATAAAAATACAAAGCTCCTCGCTGAGCTTCTGCAAAAAGCATTTTCTTTGTGTATTTTTAAGTGGTATGATAATGTTGTTTTAAAAAAAATAATTAAGTCGATATGCAGCAAACTTACTGATATCAATCATATTACAAAATAATGTGGATAACAAAATAGCAGAATTTGTTTTTCTTTGCGCATATGGACATATTGTGACAGTTTTCCGATAGGCAAATATTTTTTTAACTTTTGACAGCATTTCTGTTGATCATGCTGGCCCACAACGTTGACGTAAAATTTCAAAGCTGCGAGCGACATAAGGAGCATTGTAACTTAACACAGAAAAACTAATACGGATTTATACAGCAAACATGTTTTTTTAATTATTTAAAAAAATATCCTGGTACCCGGTCATTGACTAACGTTTATTTTATTGATTATTGACCATAGGGTTAACAGTAGTTTTGATATTTCTTAAGATATTACAGTATTGCTGAAAATTAGGTACAAATGAAGCAAATGTTAAAAATTAACAATGACTAAAAAAAGAAGTTTTATTGAATGATTAATGAAAATTAAGTTAAATTAAAAACAAATATTTTTTTAATCAAGTCCTTACTGTCTTTACTACCAAATATAATTGAGCTATAATACGTTAAAGCGAAAATTGTTACGCCAAGAGAAACTCATTTACCTACTTATATTGTTTTGCATAACATTCACTTCTAAATCAAGCAAACGTTGGCTTTTTTTATCTGTCCGATGTTTCGGTAGTTATTTGTCCGTCTTTCTGTATGTAAGTAAAATTTAACAGGATCTTATGTAATCGCTATTGTGCTTTTAAAATTTTGTATTGACCTAGATAACCTATAAGTTGTCGCAAGTTTTCTAAGCCTTTTAAAACCGGTTTTAAATACCAAAGGCTGTCCAACATTTATTGTTGGTATCATAACAAAATCCAATGCAAGAAAATTATGTGTGTATTGTTGCATACGGTGCAATGTAGTCATTCTTGACCACCTATAAAGTTCTTTTTTTTTGAAACATAAAAAAAATATTTCCTGATTTTGTTGGCATATTTGATATCTTTATGTTTGCTTTTTCGTAGACCTATTTTAAAATAGTGGCCCCTGCAGTCAGTTTTTTATCAGATTTCTTTTTTACTGGAAAAAATTCAATTTTCACTTCGTAACACTTTAGCAGCTTAATATCTGATCTGTTATCAAAGCGGAGTTTTTAATAGCCTTTGATTTAATATGCTACAAACTTAAAGTCATTCTTTAATTATTTTTTTTCAAAATAAAAAAGTTTAATGGATTGTGTAATCTTTTAGGTTTTAGTTCTATTCGTTTAGTGTGAACTTCTTAAACGTAGTTATTAAATTTAAGGATTATCATTTTAAAATAGATTTATAAATATTTGCTCATTTAGCTTCGTTAATTACTAAGGAGTTTATTAAGTTCATATTTCATTTTTATTTAGATTTTCCTCTACTTAAGTTTTTTTTTTGTATTGTTAAGTATGTATTTGTCTTAGTTTAAACAATAACCTTAATTTATAAAATAAACACAACCTTTTTTGTTTATACAAATAATTTTTGTTTGATTTCGTTTTTAAAGCACAACAAAGTAGGAAAAATAACTAATTCATTTACATTTAATTCCACCTTTCTGAATAACAAATATTTTACTAAAGTTCTTATAAGTACAAACGTACAATTTCAATTTGTTTAAACATTAATTTTAATAAAAACAAAAACTTAATAAAAAAAGAAGAAAGAACAAAAGGAAAATAGACAAAAATGCTGTAACATTTCGAAACCAAGTTTTTCTGTTTTAAATTACAAACATTTTCCTTTAGAGATAATTTTCTTTTTCATTGCTGTTGATTGCCTATTCCAGAATAGGATACCTGAAAAACATTTGTATTTCCTCTTAATTTTGTGAGATTTTTAAATCTTAAACAAACACAACTTCATTTTTTCTTTCTCTGTTTCTCTTATTTTTTTGTAGATGGAAAAGTAAACTAGACATGAAACTTGTTGTTGTTTGTTTAAGTGTTTGCTAGATGGTTCGCATACCAATAGTACGAGTACAACTATTTAATATTTATTTGAATTAAATTATGTTTTTTATGCTCTGCTTTGGATTAAAAGAATAAAATTACTATTTCTGATGTTGTTGCAGCCATCGTTTACAGAAAACGGTAGGTGGTGGCACAGCAACTGCTGCTACCACTGGTGCTGAGGAATTGACTGTTAATGTTGGTGCTGCCGTCGCAGGTACTGGTGAGGCTGTTACAATAAAACCAGCTGCAGATGTTGCTGCTGCCATCATGTCATCATGATGATGTTGCTGTTGTTGCTCCATCATCGGTATACTGATGGTGGCCACCTGCATGGGCATTTGACTGGCGGTGTAGTGTAGTAGAGGTGGCGGTTTAGGTGGTGGCATCACTAATTGTTGTGCAGCTATTTGTTGTTGCTGTTGCAAATTAAATTTCATTAATTCTCACAATTCCGTACTCATTTCACCTACGATTGTGTTCTGCAATGAATTTGTACCAACGAAAAAAAAGAAAATTTCATTTTAATAAATAATTTAAATGTGTTTCTGTTGCATTTAAGAGTTAAGCAAAACCCATGGAAAAATAATCTGTAATTTTATGTTATTAGTTAAATGTGTTTTTGTAATTATTATTCTATTTACTTTTTGTGTTTATGAAAGCTTTATAATTTTTGTGCTGTTTGCTGGTGTTAATATTATTATAATTTTTAATTTTTGTTGTAGGAATTTGTGTGTGCGAGTGTGTGTCTTTGGGACGGTGTATTGTGTATGTATGTACATATGTTTATTTGCCTTTGCGGTTCTACAAAGCGTATGATTAATATAAATCAAATGTGATTTTTGATATTAAATAAGCGAAAAATGTTATTACAAATTTAAATAAAAAAATAAGTGGATTTTTTTCCTTATAAATGCGAAAGTGTCAAAGTAAATATATTTGTATAACAGAAGAAGAACATAACATATTAATGTATATTATTAGGGATTAATGGAACAGTAATTGTTTTAAAGTTGTGTAAATTATGGATTTCCTTTCATGATTTAAACTTTTGAAAATTTATTAATTATTAACTTATATAAGGGTAAAATTAAAAAAAAAACAAATACACTAAAGTGTATTAAGTTATTCAATTATTGTTGAGTTCACAATCATTCGATTTTGTTTAAACAAATCATTTTGATTCTTATAAAACACACATTAAAGGTTATGAGGATTTGTAAACTAAAAAAATTTGATTGATAAACAAATTGCAAAAAAAAATTTTTTAATATCAACTAAAAGAAATTTTTGTCTACTTAAAATATTAAAAAAAAATTAGAATTTTTTTTAATATATGTTTTTATTGTTACGAACTTATTTGTTTTGTAAAAAAAGTAATAAAAAAATAGTTGTTGAAGTAAATTTCGTTCTCACTCAATAAGTGGTAGGAAATATGAATATATATAGGCGACAGACAGTCAGCATACCCTATTTCCTAATAAACTGTGAGTTAAATAGATGATATTTACATCCAACACTAACCACCGATCAAAGAGTGCTGATGATGAGAACCGTAGCTGTCCACTCGGCTAGTGTCGGCAAAATTTACTTTTCAAATAATTATTCATTTATTATCACAAATGAAAAATTAAATTTCTTTGAAAATTTAAAAATGAACTTGAGCCAGAATAAAACTAAAATTAATTGTCTTAAAAAAAAATATTTATTTATTTAAGTTTTGTTAAAAAATTAAAATTAAAAGGTCCATGCCAGTAGTATTAAGGCCCTATGCCCCATAATTAACAAACAAAAAAAGAAGTTAATTGGAAAAAAGAAGAAGATGCCAGTAGTATTCGTATAATAAAAAAAAGGACAAATATTAAACACGTTTACCAAAGGTGAAAATATTTAATAAAAAAATTTATAAAAAATGTTTGTATTAAAAAAATAATTTTATTCTTTTCACGATTATAAACTACCGAAACTCAATTAAAAAACTATTTAATGCATTTGTACGAATACTAACCAGACTAAAAAACTTGTTGTTTCTTAATTTTTTTTTTTGTATTTTTATCGATTACTGGATGTTCAGACTACAATTAAATCTATTTTAAATTTTATTGAAGCATTTTATAATTCCATGCTTTTAAAACTTGCAAAGGAAATTGGAATTTATTTACAACAAAAAATTTTAAATATTGGTTTCAGTTTTGTAAATATTTATTAGAAAATTTCTAAGATTTTCTATTTTTAAATTCCCTTTTAATAATAACTTTAAAAAATTTTTTAAATTGCTTAATGAATTTCGATAAAGTTGTTTTGTAAAAAGTGCTTTAGAAATACACCTCACTCACATTCTTTCTAGAAATTAGTTTTTGAAGATAATCTCAAAATAATTAAACAAACGAAATTTTTGATATGAGACAAACAAAAGTAAATTATATGAAATAAATAAAATTTAAAAAATTCCATATTAATGTAAATTGAGTTCATTGCAAATATATAAAAAAAATTAATATGTAAATCTATAATTACAAAATAAATTAATTTACAAAATATTGCAATATTTGAAGAAAATAAGATCCAATTTGTGAAACGTTATTGTTCATTTTTTAGCGAATGAAAAAAATTTTTAGAAATGGGAAATATTGGAAACTCTTGGGTTACTTTTTGACACACATTTGTATATGAAAATAGAACTTTGTTGAAGTTAACATAACAAAAATAAAATTCAAAAGCATGTTTCATTTAGAAAACTGAAAGAAAACCTTTTGCCACATATCATTTAACTTATTTTATGTACACGTAAAGAAAAACATGTTTGAGAATGATCACGGAACATGATCACAGAATATTAAAAAAATATATAGTCACTGAAATCATTTTTATGATCGTCACAAACATAATTTGGTTGTAGTAACATTTTACGCCAATACCAATATCATATGGTCATTATATGTTTGTCTTGTCTTAACTATTTGCTTGATCACGGATTATCATAATTATGTTGCTCTTAGATTCAGGCTGTCATATATTCCAAGAGCAACATATTTATGATAACCCACAACTAAGTAAATTATTAAATAAAACAGATAAATTAATACTGTAATAATGGTTATGGTTCATTCACTTGCCCAAAGTTAACTATAACAATTATGTGTTTCTGGCAATGATATAGACAATTGAAGTGATCATATAATATTAAAATAGTATGTGATCATATTACCATAACCATAATCAACCATATTTTTCCTCTTAGTCAACATATCTTTTTATATTTTGATTTATAAATTTTTCTATACTTTAACCTTTTGTTTAAATTTTAAAACAAATACTGATTGGAAAAATTATACAACTTTTGCTTTAAACTTTTTTATTTTAATTCAATGTTAAGAAAAATGCATGTTTTCTTAAACCAAAAGATTGAAGTAAATTAAATTTTTCATGATTTCAAAAAATATTTTTTACAATCTAGAAACATATGGCACACCCAGTTCAAAAGTGACACAACTCAAAATTTTTAATTTTTCAGAAATCGAAATAAACTGTTTTTGACGTAAATAAAAATAGTTAAAAATAAAAACGTTGGACCATTGAATTCGAATTAAAACTATTTAGTACTTAGCGTAGGGATCTATTACCATTATATTTTCTGACACAACTAAAAATAAGTCACTTCTATGAATTGCAATTTTATACCAATTGAAACATAAAGAAAGACATAACTGTTTTTAGCAACAGTTAACAACAAAAAAATACACTGATATTTTTCTTATAGATAAACAAGTGTATTGTGCATAGTTTAAGCATATAAACTCGAAAAATTAAATTTTTGAGTTGTGTCACTTTTGAACTGGGTGTGCGATATGTATTCTTTTAAGTTTTAAGTCAAATCATTACAGTTAATGGCTTAGAGAATAAGAAGCCACAAACAGAATTTTTACAAAACTGAATATTAATATAAATTATAAGAATAATTGAAAGTAATGAAGACATTTTGCCTCTTATTTTAATTTTTGGTTGTTTTGTAACATATACCATCTAGACAATCTGCATTGTTTCCAGGAATCAAACCTGACAACATTTTACCAAATTAAGGAAATACATGAAATAAATAGCAATATTTGGAGAAAATCAAAAATTCTTCTTTATAAAATATTAAAAATTCCCCCATCGATGAAAATATTTTATATTCTTTTATACTGACATAAATTATTTTAAGAATAAAATTGGAAATGGTTGGTAGATTAGAAATTATTTGACGGTTACGATGATGATGATGATTTGCTTTCGACATTTAATAGAAAGAAGTTGCTTTTCTAAACACAGACAATAAAACGTAAGAAATAATGATGCACGAAATAATAAAAAAAGTACCGAAAGAAGATGGAAAAATAAAATAACAAAAATTTTTCAAACGTGAAGTAAAAATGAAACAAAACAGGAAAGAGGGTGTATAAAATAGCTGGTATAAATATAAGCAGATATAAACATTCGTCTCCCTCCTTTTTTTGCCCTCATTTTAAAGGAGAAAACAAAAATTTTTCAAGACATAGATATTTTTGGGTTAAAACACACATGTTAAAGTTTGATGAGTGAAAGGAAGAAAACAAATGCACGAAAATATTTATTTTACATCTTTATAAGTCGTTTTGTTCATGATAATTTCCGGTTTGAATGAAATTTTCATATGCGCGTTTGTATGTATGAATGTATTTTATAAGCAGGATGGAAGGAACTCATTCAACAGTGCTCGTCAGTTATTGAATCTTCCAAACCAAGTCATTTGTGATAAAATTTCGTTATACTTTAGAGTTCTTATACTATCAACATCTTGCTGTTTTTTAAGCCATTAACAACAACAATTCATACATTATTTATTTTGATGTGTTTATTTTTTTCTATTTATTTTTTGTTTTCAAACATATTCTTATGCCGCCGAATACTTAAAGAGAAATCAATTTAGCGTAAGATATGTTTTTCTGCTAAAAGTTTTAATTTTAAATTAAACGTGAAATGTTGTAATTTTGGCTGAAGGTAATTTTGGTAAGAATAAATGGTTTTCTTTCAAATTTTTCGTTCTTCCTAAAATGCGCAACTTCTAATTTGTCTGCCAGTAACTGGTACGAAAAAAGTTTTATTAAAACAAGTAAGAGCGCTATATTTGTCTGTGCCAAATTTTCTGTGCCCTTTACAATGTGTAGCCCATTTGGGCCAAATCTCCAAATGGTCAATTTTTTTCAAATATATCTGCAGTTTATCTCAAAGCTGCAAAACAATAATTTTGCTTATATCTCAGCCGGTTACTAATGGATCTTGCCAGTTTTCAATATCGAGTTTTTCGAAAGTTTGAAACCTTAAAAAAGGCTTGATTTTAACCAACCCACGAACAGATGAACATAGCTTAATCGACTTCCCTATCTGAAAGGATCCAGAGCCGCAAATAAATATTTTAAAAATTACAAACGGAATGACAAAAACATATATGTAACCTTGCCATACGAGTTTAAAAGGCAAAAATCGATTATTAGCTTTCGTATCTTAAAACGGGCCATAGCAAAAACATCTTAATGTACTGATATCTTCCCTTTTTATTAATGATCTGTCAAATAATGTTACATTTTCATATATCCTAACATATACTAATTTATATACTGAACAAACCGAATATTTCATTTAACTGTCACTCCCATTATATTATTCTATCGGTTTTTTGCTTATGCAGACTGATAGACATAAAATAAGCCATAATTAGTTTAAAGACCATCGTTATTACAGTTAAAGATATCGCTGTTTAATTTAATTTCCTTTTTGTAAACAAGATTTTTGTGCTTTATTCTTTTTATTTATAATCACACGTTTTTTGTTTTTGCTTTCCTGGCCGTCCAAAGCTCTTTTTGCAATGATGAATTTTTTGTGCTTTTTGTCTACCTTGTAGTATTCATAAAAATATGAAAATATGCCAAAACTAATAATATCAAAAAGTTATTTAAGTTAAAGTTGATCTAATTTCAAAAAATTAACACACATATGTATATCACACACAGCACAGTGATTGTACACTTGACAACATCTTGCTTAATTGCAATATTAGATGGTAGGCACAAAAGCACAAAAAATGCATCATTGCAAAAAAAAAAATTCAGTTGGATGATAAGGAAAGCAAAAGCAAAATACATGTGATTATCAATAGAAAGAGTAAAGCACACAAAAATGTTGTCAGTTGAAATATTTTGTTCTCACTTACCACACAATAAGCAAAAGTCCCACCTTCATTTATGGTAAAATTGTTAGTTTTACCTATCAGTTGGTGCTTACAAGTCCGACACTCGGCTTGTATCGAACTTGACTTTATTAATAGTCTTAATAATAATAATCACAAAAATACGAACTAAGGCCAAAACTAATAACAATATTTCAAAATTAAATTTATTAAAATATGGAAAGTAATTTAAGTGAAGAAACGTGATTTTACAGTTTCTAGTGCTTTTTTCTCTCTATTTATGCACATTGATAACAAGTTTTGACGTCTTTAGATGTTCTAGTTCTCGTGTATTGATAGTAAAAAAAGGATTGCCCATTGCTTCTTATGAGATTAATTATTAATTGAACCGTTAAGTCATTTTTGAGATACAAGCAATGAAGCAACCCTACAAGAACAGTGACGGTCATTTGACCGGTCATATGACCGTCATTTCTGATGGATATATCCATCACAGTTTCTATCACTTTCTTA
>NDXZ01039792.1:0-15064 GCA_003055125.1 Paykullia maculata | reverse complement strand
AAAAACGAATGTTCTAAATTTTTGGTTCTGATCTTGTCACTTGTCAGTGTTGATACCAAGAAAATATCGTTGTGTATGGTAATGGAGGAAAATCCATAAACTGTTCAGAAATCTTCCCAATTGAAAGGTTAAGAACATTAGTAAAAAATACTTAAAAGCATACTTACGCTTAGGCAATATTTGAAAGAAGTTAAAAAAGTGGTAAATTTCAACAGAAAAGTAATGGAAAATATACAATCAAATCAAAATGAAATTAATTTTTTTGAGCGCACTCCTTAACTTAAAAACTGAATTTAAGGTATTAAATTTATATTAAATTAACAAAGATCACCATTTGGCAAAAATACTGACCTCATATTGCTAGAACAAAACTTCGAAAATAGATCTGCACGCACACATATGTATGTACGTAAATACATATACATATGTATATGTATATATGTATGTCTATTCTGGCAATGAAAAAAAAACAATGATTCTCATTTTTTTATGTAAATTCCAATTCTGAACATGACCTATTTTATAGCAATGCCTTTTATTCAAATTGAATTATATATTAAAAATTTATTACACCATAAAGCTAATAGCCTAGGAGGTAATGTTTTCTTAAACCTATGAAAAATTTATATTTGGGGGATTCACAAGCAACATATGATATCATATAGTCTTATGTCCTAAAAATTTTAAATGGTTTAAGTTCTTTGGTATTGCTTTTTCTGTTTGGCTAAGGATAGTTTACGACAGCAAAATAAACATAGCAGTCAGAGTAATATTATTTTAGGACACTTTTTGTATGAAAAGTAACTTAAACCATTTTAAATTTTTAGGACATATGACAATTATATTTTGACTTGCAAAAGGGTACTCTTTTTCTGACATTTAAAATTAAAAATAACAAAGAGCTGCACAAACATTTAAAATTTTCTTTAAAAAATGTTTTACATATAAACACAAACAGTACAATAGAGCAACAAAAAAAAGTAAAGCAAAATTAAAAAAGGAATCACCCTGCATTGCTTGCAAAATTAAGAAGAAGCGCTTTAGTTTTTTTTTGTATATAAGAGCTTTTGTTAATTAGTCGATTTTTTTGCAATGTAAAATAATCAGATAAAGCCATGTCCATGTTCTACTTTATCCGTTATGTTTGCTATGCTTTATACATACATATACACACGTGTATATGAAGACGATTATTTTGACACCATCAGGGCTACACGGTTACTCGACCACCGTTTCTTTTGTTTATACGCGACAATAAACAAATCGTTAAACATAAATGTAAATAAATGAAAATTTATTTAACATAAAAACTTAAATATTATAAATGCGTCAATCAATCAAGGGTTTTTAAAGAAGTATATTGATTGTTTACGATGTTGCTGTCGTGTTCAAAGTAAAAAAAAGTAGCTGACTACACGACGACAATTGTAGCAAGCAGCATGTCTAGTCATGAAGTCGGTTGTCTGTTATCTTTACAGCATTACAATACTTAACTGTGACTTGTTTTTATATTTTATCTCACGATGCTGTAGTAAAACTTTACAACGCTGTAGCGAAAAGGCTATAAAATAATGAGTTCTCGGTTTGTTTTGTGAAAAAAACGTTAAAAATTGTTACTTTATTTATATAAAGCTACATTGAGTGACATTCTTGAAAGTACTGTACGCTGGTGCCTTAGGTTTTTTGCAGCTCTTTATAATTACATATTTAACTAAAATTGTTAGACAAAAAGAAAGATATCTAATGAGAAATACAAACATACCCTTATAATGTAAAACTTTATACATCTGAGGCATTCCAAACCAACTGTCCCGCTATAGAAAAAAGTTTGTCGGATGAATGTCTTTCTTACAGTATCTGTTGTTCTATATGATAAAAATAAAACGTACAACAACTTTCTTGATTTAGTCGAATAGTGGGCAAACTAGACATGGTTAAATATTGAATAATTTGCAATGTATTTTTTTTTAATTATTTAAAAACATCGAAAGCAGAAGAAAGCTTCGACTAAGATAATTTTAATATAATACTTTATGGGCTTTAAAACAGAAGTAGTAACATTTTCCAAATTTTAAAATTAGTTCTGAATATATAGTGAAATGCAAAACTCCATTTATTTAAAAATTGGCCAAATTTACATGAGCACATGTGTGTCTATTAGATAGCAAAAAAAATTTTTTTTGAATATTGTAAAGACAAAATTTCAGTATAAATTCATAAATTTTTTTACATGCCTCTGTACAGAGGTAAGTATAAAAAATATGAATATCAGTACAAATGAAATTTTTTCTTAACATTATTTAAAGAATTTTCTCAAAAACGTATTCAAATAACACTACGAGACTAGTTAAGCCAATCCATATTTTTTTGCTTTGATTTCTATCCACAAATTTATATTGTAATAATAAAGTGTAATAATACTTTACTTTAGATCTTTCTTGAGAACAACAAATTTAGCAGTCTTGTATGTATATAATTATTACAGTTATTTTCAATATATATAAGTTATTTGAAAAATTGTCCCAAGTTATTTTTGAGTTCAAATCGAAATGATCTATGTATCTCTCGATAGGCTCTTTCAAAGACCCAATAATGTCATATTAAAAACAGCTACTGTGCGTTTAGTATCCATTTTAAATTAAACGCATAATTGTTTATACATTTTTTATTAAAGTGTTTTTTTAATATTTCCGTCAATGAAAGTTTTATTTTTCAAACAAAGAAATAAAATAAAAAAGAAAAGAAAAAAATCGAAAACTTTTTTTATGATTGCACTGTGTAAATTACAATTATAACAGCCCTGATGCTCGTGATAACCTTGATTATGGTGATTACTTTCGACCCGTGCAAGTTATTGACTATTCCAATAGTAATGCAACACCCACAACAACAACAATAGCCCCTAAAGTTATTGATTATGGTCATAAGCCGGCGCTGAGCAATGATGATGGCCGCAATGCTTTTAAGCCCTTAAAAATAATTAATTATGATCATGCCTCAAAGGCAAAGAATCCACAACAGCAACAACGTTTCAATGCTGCCAAGAAAGGTAAAAATAAAAAGAATAAAAAGAATCCACAGCAACAACAACAACAAAATCAGAAGCAAGGGCAGCAGCAACAGCGAAATAAATTGCAAACAACAACAAGACAAAATCCCACAAATAGTTCAAATGAAGAAAAAAGAAAGGTAAAGAAGTGATAGAAAAAAAACCAACTAGTGATTTCGGCAAATAAAGTGTTTTAAATTTTTGTTTTGCTTTTGTTATTAAAGGATTTACAAGAACAAAATAAATTGGCTGATGCCGATAATGAACAGGCTGAACTTGAAGAAATCTCAGATGTTGAAAAGTAAGTACATGAAAGATTTTAATATTCGTTTTAAAACTAATTGATGATTAAGCGCGATAAAATTTAAAGGACACAAAAGTTAGTCCAAAAGTTTGTCAATAGAATTGAAATCTTGTAGAAAATCTAGTTTCACTCATTTTTTTTTAATGGAAAGAAAAGTTCTGGTTTTGTTTTAAGAGATCTTTAAATATCCCAGATTTTTGACCCTATCGCTAAATCATCATCTAGTCTGGTTTTTTTTTTGAAGAATAAGAAAAATTATTTACATTATTTTACTATTTTACCTCAAGTTTACCCGATGAACCAGAATCACCGCCACCTCCCCCACCACCAATGTTTAATTCGAGCGGTACTTTCACACCATTCGTCTCGCAAAATACTCCCTCTTCAATATTTCCCTCTACTGCTGAGGCTAATGAAAACCTCCCGAAAATTTCAGCCACTCATGTTCAAATGTCCATACCTACTGAGGAGAATAACAATACCATATCAGTTGATGAGATTCTAATGAAACCGGGCCGTCAGACGAGACCCAAAAAAATGTGTATTATTTTAAGAGGCCCACCCGGCAGTGGTAAGTCGCATGTTGCCAAACTGATTAAAGAAAAAGAAAAGGAAATGGGTGGTAATAATCCGCGTATCTTAAGTATTGACGATTATTTCCTAATCGAAAATGATTATGAAGAAAAATGTCCCAAAACGGGTAAAAAAGTAAGTAAATCACAGTAGTCTATTACAAACACGTACATATGTACATACATACATACATACATATGTATGTAATTACTAAACAAATGTTATGTTTCTTCTCTTCCTTTTTGAATTTGTATTTAGATACCGAAAAAGGAAATATTGTATGAATATGACAAGAAAATGGAGGAAAAATATATGGAATATTTAATAAAATCTTTCAAAAAAACTGTCGCTGATAATTTATATGATTTTATTGTTATCGATTGTAATAATAATTCTTTGCGTTCATTGAATGAATTTTATTGTCATTCAAAAGATTCAGGTTTTGTGGTAAGTTGTTTTTTATTACCCTCCCTTACCCGCCTACCCACCTACCCACCTTTTTTTCTTTCTATTGGAAAAAAGCCTACCTACAACCATTTTCATAATATGTATCTTTATTTTCCTTAATATTTTACCTTTGTATCCACCACCCCCTCTCCAACTATTTAGCCCTATATTATAGATATGTTTTGTGACTTGGAGACGTGTCTAAATCGCAATATTCATGAACGCAGTGAGAAGGACCTTAAGCAAATCATAAATACTTGGAAGAAAACACCCTGTCAATATATTAAACTAGATATTTCTAGTTTATTGCAAAATATTGTCGAAATGGAAGATGCTGAAGATATGGTTGTGGTAAATATGAATTAATAATATTTTCTTTACTCCCTTTTTTAGTTTTTATTTTCAATAATAGTTAATTTGAATTGAATTGCAAATTTTTATTTACAATCAAAAAATTTGTTTCGTAATTTTTGTATCTTTTAAAATGCCTACATTTTTTTATTTATATAAATATATTAATTTATAGCAGCTTAAGTATAAAGTTAAGAAAATCTAAAGAAAGAAAGGTTTTACTTATTAAATTCTGAAAAGTCATTGCATATTTGTATTACTTATTACCAAACTGGAACTTTGTAAAGTTCATTTTTGTTGAAAAACGTTTATTTTTCAAATGGTTTTATTGTTATTGACCCCAAATCTTGATTTATTTTACTTGATTGTGGTTGTATTTACAACTTCAATACATATAAAAAAAACACGTTGACCCTTTCTGTTGCAATTATTTTAAAAAATAATTGCTCTTAAATGTTTATAAGAAAAAATATAAACGTGTACAGAGAAAACCTACAACAACAAGCCAACAAAAAATGTTTTATATATTAAATTCTTTTTAAGAATATTTAAATCCATATTCCATATTAAAAAAAAGTAGACTATAAAAAGAATCTACCATTCAGTTTTCAAAATAATGTTAAGTTCACAAAAGTATATAAAAAATATACAAGGTATTAAAAAAAAATATCTTAAAATGTTATATGTTGAATTGAAACAATCTTATATTATAATATTAGTTATTTTAAGAATATTGACTAAATAACGTCAAAATGAATTAGAAGGTAATCAGCGCCAAAAAACGGCTGTTTTTTCTAAAAACGTAGTGGCAACGACGCATTTATTTATTGACTTACAGCAAACAAACGATCAATAAAAATGCCAACTTCAAATGCTTAAACCTTACGTTAAAAGTTAAAGGATAAGATGGTCTTCCCTTTAGCTTAGCAGTTACTTTCAACTTAAAGCAATAACGAAAATCTAATTTTCTGTCGGATAACATCTTAACTAACTTAGGCTATTGGCAAGTTGTATAAAAAAACAGGCTTTAGCCTTATTGTGAGTGTTATTTTGTGTTAATTAATTTTATATAACGAGTATCGTAAGATTTATACGGTAGCAAAAATTTTCAACGACTACGAAAACAGCACTTACAAAATGACTTATTTATTCTTAGAATTCATTTTTAAAATGCTTGGACAGCAAATGTGTCCAATTAGTGTTTTTTTTTTGCTATAAAAAGTTAAAGCCTTTTTGACTATTAAAAGAAAACCACCCCTGCCGAAAAGGAAAAAAAAATTTCATCAAAAAATTTTAACATACATATTTGAAAGCAAAGCTGATCAACTGCCAATCTTGACAAAAACCCTGAAAAGTATGGCAGCAAAAGAAGGATTAAAAACTTACAAATAAGTTTTTTGTGGAATAATTTATCATCATAACTTTTTGACCAGGACCTATGTGTAGTGGATGTTGAAAGTAAAAAACGAGACTTCCCAAAAATATACACATACATATCTACATATGTATGTATATTTGTTCTGACAAGCAATCTGAACTTGTGGTTCATTATTAGTGGCATGATAAACGCACTAGGAATATACGCTAAAAGCTTGGAAAAAAATAAATGATTTTGGAAAGAAAAGTAGTCAAACTCCTGCAAAAAAAAAGTGAAGGAAAATACAATAAAATCTTTAATGGAAAGTTAAGAGTCCTGTTTTTATGTAAATGTCATAGTTGAAAAGGTAACAAACGGGTTTCCCTTTAGACCACAAATGAAAATAATATTCTTTTTATGAAACCTATCGACTTTTGTATAAATGTAATCAATTTTATGTCTCTCTGCATTATAACAATTACATTTTTTTCAAATTGTGTCAAAAAAAAAAGCGGGCCCGTTTTTTTTCGACACCATTTAGCTTTTCAAAACGATTTGGATATTTAATACTCGTATCACTATAACTTTGCAAACCAGCATGAGCATAACCCTCATATTTATAAAAAAAAATTAAACTTTTAAGGGTTTTTAAAACAGATTTCTCCTAAAAGATTTGTTTTATCAACCTTAAATAACATTAAAATTAATTTGTTTAACCGACTTAAGATTTTGACGTTATGAGATCTTCCACTAGGGGTTTTTTAAAATCCTGGATTGTGACCGAATTTAATGTGAACAACAATTAAATACATAATAAAAAGAACTAGAAGGTGATTTTTTAAGAGTTTTGGATTTGTTTTTAAAAAAACGTATAAAATGTATATAAATGTATGAAATCTTCATTTGAGTCGATAGAACGAATTATATAATTCGATGTCATACGCTGGGTCCAATTTTGGCATACTCTCTCCTACATATCGGCCGGTATCTCACGAATAAATTCTTCAGTATTGGCTTCCGGTACGTCAACCGTTGCGGGCCTGTCCCTATAGACATGAGCCTTAACATAGCCCAAAAAAAAAGGCCAAAGGCGTTAAATCGCACGATCTAGGCAGCCAATTGACCGGTCCAAACGTAAAATAAACTGTTCACCGAACTCGCTTCTCAATTTGGCAATTGTGTCGCGTGCTGTGTGGCATGTGGTACCGTCTTGCTTAAGTCACATGTCAGCCAAGTTCATCGCACGGTATCACTCGAATCGATAATTCACGGTCATCAACAACATTGGCGGATACAGCTGCGATATTTTCCTCTGTTCGCACTCTACGTATGCGTGTTGGTGGTTTAATGTCCAATAAAGAATGTTTGGTGCAAAATTCGGTTACAAGATTCCGAACATCCGCCTTAGAAGGTCGCCCAAACTGACTATAAAATGGAAGAAGTGCACGATGCACTCTTAACCGAGCATGAATTTTGACAATAAAATTTAATAATCTGCAAGCGTTGTTCGTTTGTAAGTCGATTCATGGTAAAATTATAGACCAAACTGAACATGTTTAACAGCAACATGTTACACGAAAACAGCTGAGCTGCAAAAAACAGTGTTGCCGAAAAAAAGCTGCTAAAAAATCGCAACCCTTTATATTGATAAAAAAAAGAATAAAACAAAATACATACATATAAGCAAATAAATAGCATAATTTACAAGTGTCCGGATTATAGAGGTTGTACTGTACTTTTTTTCCAACTAAAAAGAAAAACAATTTTATTTTAACAAATCTTAACGGTTTCTTATTATTTTCTTAAAGCAATTAATTTTTTTGCAATAACTATAAAGAATAGTTTAAAAATATCAAAATCCGTTTTTTGACATAAAAATAAAAAAATTTTTTTTTGGTAATAATAAGTTTCTTTAAGAAAGCAAATAATAATTAACATAAAAATTGTAGCTTTAAGAGATAAATTTATAATGCTCGTAAACGCTTAAAAACATAAGAAAGATGTTAAAATTACTTTGGATTTTATAACAAAACTTAATATCAAAATCGTATTTTCGTTTATCAGCATTTTTTTTAAATGGAAAAAATTTTTAGTGATTAAAAATAACACTTTAAATAAATTACAAACCTATTAAAAATATGAATTAGAAAAAATAAAAATTTTTAGAGTTAACATGTTTAGCATAATGTAAGAATTAAAAAAAAAATAAAATGAATTCAATGAAAATATGTAAAATATGTATATTTGACCTAAATACTATTTTAGTTATTAAGCTTTGTTTTAAAGAGTTTAAAAAAGTAGGCAATACAGTGCCCTTGTGAAATGGTTCTTGAATGACTAAAAATAACAAGTTTTTACATTGGTTTCTATTTGGTGACGAGAAAAATAGTAACGAGAGTTTTTTAATAATAAAAACAAACAAAAAATTCCTTCTCTATAGCAACCAAAGCGCAAATTGCTGGTGATGACTATTAGCGACACCTAATGCATTTGACATAAAATATTGATAAACATTGAAAAAATATATACATATGCGCAATTATTGGTATAATTCAATTAGAACCAACAGCTTGGAACGTGCATACGAGGATCTATCAAAAACTCTACACAAACTGTTAATGGTAAATGGGTCACTGTTTAAATTCAATGGCGAAGTAAATTCATGTTTACAGGGTATCAGACATTGGTTGTAGGGGAAAACATCAATTGACATATTCTTTTCTGAGAATGGAACTTATTCAAGAACAAACTTAAATTCATATATAAGAGCAAAGTGAAAGTGATCTTTAAATGTGTTTCTATAAAAAATTATAAATTTATAGCAAACATTACATAAACACGATTCAACAGTGAGACGCAAAATTTTTAGAAAACAAAAAATTATTTTCCTTAATAAATAACGACAACGTTCCGAGATAAGTTTATGCTTTGTAATACATTTAAAAATTACTAAAGGGCCTATTAGACGGTCATTCTTATGTCAAGTATATATATATACTTGGTACTTTGCTATTACACGATCATGCCAAGTATGCCATGATGTATATGATGGCGCGTAAATTAGTTGCTCAATTGTTTTTCATTTTTCCAAAAGTTTTTCATAACTTTTTTGCTTCAAATATCTATTGTGGTGTATATCACTTTTTATATTCAATAATTCTGGCAGACTCATATACCTCAATAAATCCTTTTATAAATGCGCGCTCATGCATGATGGCATACACCAAATATCAATATTTTTTTATTTTCAACATACCAAACTGACAAACATGAATTTTTCGCTATTACACAATAAAATGACATACCATTCCCACCAAGTATGACCGTCTAATAGTCTTTTATCAAAAGCAACCAAACCTTTGTTGCGTTGTCAAAAAGGTACTACAAATGGCAACTGACTGTTGCCAAGTATGATGACATTGGCACCCGTCGTTAACTGTGATGTTATTAGCAGCCTGTAGTAACTAAATTTTAGCTGCACTGGCAGCTGGCAACTATAACTTCAGTTTTGGGATCAACTCACTTGACAAAAAAACAAACAAACAATGACAGCTGTTAATATCCAGTTTTTATTTGTAATAATTTTTTTTTGTAACTAAGTTCGTTTGCTATCAATAATCGAACTATAAGTTTCCAGCTGGCAACGCAACTACAATTTAGTCTAGTTTTAGTTAAAAAAAAAACAACTGAGACTCATATAAAAAGTGTAATTAGCATATGTATCTAGATTTTATACAACTAGTTAATAAGAAAATTGAATATATTAATTAGTATAATGTTGAATGTGATGACTGGGTGACGTTTTATTTATTGTAAGTTATTTGTAATGTTTTTTGCTAAAAATATATTTATTTTTTAGTCCTTTAAAATGATATTCCATGGATATCGAAATATTTGAATAAAATATGTATATGATTCAATAAAGACAACCTTCTTATTTGAAAAGAAAAAAAAAACAGCCTCAAACTTGAATAATTTTTACGTTGATGGCTAATTTTTCAAATAGTTAGAAATTGAAAAGATTCTATAACAAACATGTTTCAAAAAAATTCAATTTATTATTTTATAATATAACTTACAACATTTTTAATATATATTTAAAAAAAAAATACACATCTTAATTGTTAAATGATGCCCCTATATTTTATAAATAATAATATTGCCACATGATTAAATGTCAACTGGCGAGTGACAGACATAAAAACATGTGTTAATAAAAAGTAAAAACAAGACCCTAAACCAGTAAACTGTCCCATATAAAAAAATGAAATTAAGTCACACACACACACACCTTCGAATACAATAATTGTTGGCTTTGTTGAATCTGTGTTTAAAAACTTTAAACCAATTTTCATGTACGACCCCACCCCCATCAACCCTTTCGTATCAAGTTTTAAGGGGAAATGTAACATAATAAAACCAACTAAAATGTTATTTTAGCATAAAATTTGTTAAATATTTTATTTTACAATTAACCATAATACATATGCAGTTCTGTAAAAAAAAAACTGAGAATATGATAAAACTCATTTAAGATTTTTGTAAAATTTTAAGAATATTTCTTAAGAAATTCTCTTTTTAAGATATCAACGAAAATAAGGTATTTATTTTCGATCAACAATTATTCAAATTTCAAATTGATTTTTAAACACGGTTTGGATAAAAATTTCTTTGCAGGACGATAATACAGTTAGTGAAAATGCTACGAATTGTAATATGACGGCTGCCAATGAAGAGAATGAAGCTGATGAAAAGACTTATGAAGATGATTGTATAAATTTGGATAGTGACGACGAAGATGGCGAGGATGATATTAATGATTTTACAGAAAATGTAAGTGAAAATTTTTATTTTAAGGAAACATTTTGGAATACATTCTTTAATATACACTTCAGCAAAACAACTAATGGAATTCATGGGACTATAAATAAAAATAGATTTTTTTTTAAATACATTTGTACATGTCAAATATGAAAAGGTTTTCAGTTTTGGGAATTGCCTAAAAATTTTGATTGTTTCCCAGCAAAAACATGCATTGTTTTGTAATGAGTTAAAATACTTAAATATTGTAGTTTCACTACTCACCTATTGGCATTTTAACCCATTTTTTTAACACGGCAATGTCATTAGAGATAAGTTTTCAACCCGCTTGCTTACAAATAGGGACTTAAATAAGTCATTACTTTTATATTATTAATTAATTAATTACTGTCAAGGGCTCTTTTTGTGTATATGCAACTGCAATTTTCAAGATGACTAGCAGCAGCAGTTGGAATGACAAAAAATGATAAAATAAATAATTAGAGACGAAATAACTACTTATATCAGATAATAAATAAGTCATTATCTGACAACTTCTGAAGAAGTAGTCATTGAAAATTATGTTATTGAGTAAGAGCAAGAGAAAATCAAGTTTTTGCTGGGACGTTACAGTGTAATTTCCATATTTATAAGCAGTTTTTGAATTTCTGAAAGGTTTTTAAAACTAATTTTGTTTAAACATTTTGGTTTAAAAACTTTAGATAGATTTTTTAAAATTTATTATAATATGAATTAAGTTTTTCGTATGTTGCTTTAGGTTGTAATGTAAGTTTTTTTCCAATAATTCAATGCAAAGAAAAAGAAAATATTCTTTAAAATATTTAATAATTAAACATTTTCAATGCAGTGTGGATTCCTTAAAAGCAAATGGGAAACTGATACAACTACCCAAAATTTAGGTAAGTAATAAATATTTTGATTTAAAACATTTATTTTAAATTTTTATTTATTTATTTAATTTATTTTTCTATTCACATTAAGCTCGCTTGGATGGTACTAACAAATTGGCGACAAAACGTAAGCAAACTATGGAGGAATATTTACAAACGGATGAATGGCAACCTCGAACCAATACAAAAGGCAAAAAGAGAGTAAGTTTTTATTTGAAGCTTCTCAAAAAGTATAGAATTTATTGATTTTTCTTATAAAAAGAAAGTTTTGGTCCTTCCAGTTGCTTTCTTTTATATGAAAAGGAAATAATAGAGAATTAAAAAGTTTAGCTATGGTCATTGCGTCGTTTTGATTCTGTTAAGAAAATTAACCGCTACACTTTAAAAAGGGAGTATGTTTTTAAGACTCGATTGTCGCTATTTTGGTACTTATGTAGGTGTCTAGCAGCGTTGTTAACTTTAAAATTTCAAAACGTTTCAAAATACCAAAAAAAAAGCGCGCCATTTAAAAAGACCCACCAAGTTTAGAATTTCTTTTTTTATTTAAAATGTTTATTGAATTAATTTCGCATAAAAAGGGCATTATTTTTGTATTAAAAATATATAACAATTAAACAGTCTTTTACAGTTCAGGCTTTTTAAATACATATGCATATATCTTTAAATATTTCTATTAATAAACAGAAGTTTTATTAATTTTAGTTTTACAGCACTTTAAATACATTTTTCATACTTCTTTTACACCACAAGAACAATGATCGTGACAATACTTTGTCTTGCTAAGCTGTTTAACAGACTTGCCAGCAACTTTTACTACAAAAACAATTACTTTGAAAATCTAAAAGGGAGAGCAAATTTCATAAAATGAAATGACCGTTTTACTTTGTGCCTATGGTTTGGTACGTCTTAAATATCATTACTTTTTATTCTTATTGTGGTCTGTGAAATTGATTGTAACAATTTTGCCTTTTTTAACGAAATGAAACAGGTATACATATTTTATTGTACAAATGTTTTTCTTCTCGCACTGAAACAAAAAGTTGGGTTAAATTTGCTTTGGTGTCACCAAAAATTAAAAAACGCACCGAAATTTGAAAAAAAGCGCACCGCGCACAAAAAATTTAAAAAAGTACCACAAATGGTGCGAAACGCACCAAGTTGACAACACTGGTGTCTAGGTATTTTAAATTGAGTTTATTTAGTGCCGAACAGAGGCAGGTTCTTAATATAGCTGCTATCTTTACTATTTTATTTTACGCTGCCTTATCTTAAAACACCGATATATTTGTAATGTGTATACTTGTTATGAGTAATGCCGAGTTTACGCAGAAAGGGGAATACCACAAGGGCGCTGCAATGGCCGGTATTAATTTTATATCTTTGCAGTCAGATAAGGGTGATGTTTATGCTGTTATGATGCTTTTGTGGTCCAGTTGCAATGTTGAAAAAAAAGCTAGGATCGTGATTGTGGCTAGGATATCGATTTTTTTTTTTGTATTGTTTTACAACGCAACTGGGGTTCGGTTACCAACCATAATCGACCCATAATTTCTTGTAGTATCATAGTTAATGCGCTGCAGCTGCTTTTATTGCCGATATTTCAATTTGCAATATAATTATCAAGTATTCTAAATTCA
The DNA here is from genome assembly GCA_003055125.1 of Paykullia maculata. NCBI lineage: Eukaryota > Metazoa > Arthropoda > Insecta > Diptera > Rhinophoridae > Paykullia > Paykullia maculata. The sequence continues at coordinate 1,635 of NDXZ01039792.1, read as the reverse complement.
TCCGAAGTCCTTCTTATCTTCTGTTTTTGTTTTAAAATATTTTTTTTTTTTGAAAAACTTCATAAAAAAGAGAAAAATATATATCAAAAATCCAAATAGTTTTATTTTCTGGTCGCGCAACAGTAGGCAAAGCACTGTCATGATTATATTCAGGGAATTTTTCGTTTAATGTTCTCTTAGAACGGATCAATTGTGTTCTTTACAGGTCTCCTGGGATTGCTTTATCCTGTTTAAAAGGCTCCTAATAGATAACACCCTTTTGATTTTACCAAATGCCTTAGCTTTGGTGTCGATGTACCTGATTTATCGGTCTTCATAGACTCTCTTTTTATCGCACGTAACAAATCGATGCAAAAACGGGGTTAAAGCAGAACTTTAGACACGAAAAGTTCCTTGGCTTTAGTTCGTTTGCCAGATCATTTTTTTGATTTTGGATAAATCTAAGGGCTTTTAAACGTCTTAAAGTTTTAGCTTGATCTTCTTTAAAAGCTTTTGCAAGCCCCTCTTGCATTTGACTCGAGTACTGATCGAGCAAAACATCAAATTCTATATTTTTAAAACTTTTTCGTCTTATCACAATGCTCCTTATAGACTGAATAAGAAAGTCTTATGTCTTAGACCGCTTAAAAAAATTCTATTAACGTAATGTAAAATGATGGGAATTATAAAATCAGTTTCTAATAATGCATTTTCCCTTTTACATATATATGCCACTTTTAATTCATCTTCCCTCTTTTGCAGGTCCGCTGGGCTGATATCGAAGAAAAACGTGAGCAAGAGAAAATGCGCGCTGTCGGCTTTGTTGTCGGCCAAACCGATTGGAAACGCATGATGGATCCGAATGCTGCAAAACGTGCATTAAATAAAACTAAATATATTGAACGTGTTAATAAAAGGCGTTAAAACGAAATACTGAGAAACCTTCTTAATAAAAGGACAGTAGTATCGCATTATTAAAATGTTGAAAATATATTTAATTTTTTTTTAAATTTGCACTGCGTGCATTACAAGGACTAAAATATTTTATATAAATTTTAATTAAGTTCATTAATATTAAAAATATACATACATATATCCATTCTTATTTTGTTTTAATTTACATTTTAATATTTACACATAATAACGAGCATTGATTTTATTGTATGAGTGTTTTATTAAAGTTTCTCATTAAAATTTCAGTTTATATATGTATGAAATTGAAACACTCCAATATTTTTATTAATAAATATTATAAAATAGAAAAAAGGCAAGAATAAATAGTTTTCAACATAATTAAAAAATACAAATAAAATTTATCTATTTCAACTATATTATAAATGTTTAAGTTGTTTCAATTAACTCTTTGAGATGGATTAAAAAAATACCATAACAATAATAATAACATTTTTGAAATGTATTATACATACAGATGTATATCTCTATTGTGAATGGCTACTCTGCATTTCTGTTTATTTTGTCCATAAAATGTTATGGACGCTAATTTATTATAACGCTCGTGTGCAATTACAAAGCCTTTTTGCTTGTTTAAATCAACTAAAAATCTAAATTTTTTAATCTGACGCGGATAAATGGGTTTGGGCAAAGTAAAATACATAGTTATTCACGTATGTGATGGATTTCGATCGGTTTCAAAAG
>NDXZ01039789.1:0-10666 GCA_003055125.1 Paykullia maculata | reverse complement strand
TATTCTATGGAAAATAAGTCTATAATTAATTTCGAATCACAAGAATTTGAAAGCAGCTCTATAAATTAAATTAATAATTTTTAAAATGCCGTTGTTTGTAAGCAAAAAATTAATTCATAAAAAAATCTTTTAGTTTCAAACATAAACCAATTTTGACATTTTCAAATATAAACAACCATAAACACTTGATCGGCTGACACCACCTAGTATATTAATTCGCCTTGGTAAGTACAAAATAATGTTTTTTGTTTCTTTAAAATAAAATTTTATAATTTACAGAAGAAAACGTTAGTATTTATTACTACTGAGTAATTTGTCCTCATCGAAATCGGAAGTTAAATGTGGCGTGGTGATGATGCGCGTACGAAGACAGATGCGGGACAAAAGTGACCCTCTATATTTGCCAGGTAAAGTCACAATTTGTATTAAAGCGTAAATAAAAACATTGCTTTAAAGCAAATGTGTATAGTTTACATTAAATACAAATTTTATTTACAGATTTAAACAGCGATTCAGATTGTCAAAAGAAGCTTTTAGCTACATTCTCTTGCGGCTAGATTTTGCTGGACACATGTGAACAGCTGTACCGCCAACGCTTCAGTTAGCTGCAACTATTTCACTGCTTGCTACTGGTAGCTTTCAGCATGCAGTTGGAAATGATTATTTGATTGAGAATCAATGATTAAATACATTTATTTCATTAAAAAATAAATAAAACTTACAATTTTTTACTTCTTTGTAGACCACACAAACTAAAATCTTTTTTATTTTTTGTGATTTACGACAGTTTTTTTTGGTGTCGAACAGTTTTAGAAAGAAAATACTCGATCGATGACTCTAAAGCTATCGAAAGCTATCATTTCAAATTTTTTTTATTTTTTGTTCGATATCGAGTGCCGTAATCCCAAAATAAAAAAGGTCAATCAAAATGACTTGATATCGACAGCGGCGATTAAAACTCGCACTAGCGAACAAAATTTCGATCGTTATCGAATGTCGTAATTTGCTCCCTCGTTTACTGAAATTCATTTTTATACATATATTTTGACATGTTTTTACTTATATTATCGAATAACTAGGCAATTGAAAAATTTTTTAAAAAATTGTGTTACTTTTTCGCGGTTGTTAAAAAACTCACAAAACACCGAAAAGTTTGTAAATCAGTTTTTTTATTTATTTATCCAAAAAAACGTACATATTTGTTTTTTTTTTATCAATATATCAACCTGGCTCGAATCTGTATTTAAAACTTGCGATAAAGGGAAAGAATCCGCTGTTTTACTATAAAAAAAGTAATACAAATTTGAGATAATTTTGACATTTTTAATTATAATATATTTAACCTTAAAAAGATATGAAAAATATGTGAAATATTTTGATTTTTTAGCACTTGGTATTAAAGTAGTCCAGGATATTTATACACTATGCAAAACAATGCGTTTGTTAAATTTGAATGCACTTTTTTTGAGATTTTAAAAAATCGTTTTTGTGGGTGGGGTTTTTATTTTAAAATGATCCGAAAAAATTTAAGACGTGCATTTTGTTTTGACCCTGAAAAAGCTTGATTTTGTTTTAAATGTGGATTTATTTACTTAATTTCCCAAAAAAAAAACTTTCAAAACATTTGTCTTTATAAAAGAAAAATCGCAATTGTAACTTTCTATAAAAATCTATAATATTTTTACAATTATGTATTTTACAAAGTTTTGCAAAGATATAAGATCAATTTCACCAAAGGGCCAATAAAGGGTAGTAACTAAATTTAACACTTGACAAGTAAAATTAACAGCAGTTTGTTGCCAGTTGCCATATTTAACGATGTTTCTGGCAACTGGCAACGCAACTAAAGTTTGGTTGCTATCAATAATCGACCTACAATTTTGAAACTCAAAGTAAATTTTAAAAATTTTAAATTTTAAACATTTTGTAAAATAGTTTATCTGTAATATTAAAAATCACAGAAACCGCAAATGCCCCGACAATAAATGACCCAGAGTTTTTAGCAAGATTTTTTTCGTGTTAAAGTATATCCTTAAGAACGAAGAAGTTTAAGTTTAAAAAAACCTCCTTAGAAACCTAAACTTTAACGAAACTCGTTACTATACGTTAGTGTAAGAATAATGGAGTTTAATAAAATCATAAGTTAGATATTTCTATCAAAAACGGAATCGGAAACGGAATAACGCCCCCTTATCTTTTCTGATAAAAATGTTGTCTTTTTTCTGCCGTTTTTTAACAGACAAAACTTCTAAAAAAATGTTTTTAAATGCCGATAAATTTGCAGGAGAGAAAATTAATATTTTAAAAGAAATATTCTCTTAATAGCGAAATATAAACATAATTTTAAATATAATCTGTATAATTTGCATATGTTTTCTTATTTATTGTGCTTCAATGTGCTTTACTTTAAAGTTTAATTTTAATTAAAAGTTACTCACTTTATGTATTATTTTATTTTAAGCAAAATTAAAGAGAAAAACATTTTTCGTTTTTATAGTTCATTTTAAAATACGTATTTCGTTTATTATTTCTTATATTGTTAATATTTATCGTTAACATAACATTCATTGTTGTAATTTAAAACAACAATTTGTAAATACAGTTTCTATATTGTTTGATAATTTTTTTTTTTTAGTTTTAACTATTTAAAATAGATTTAGTTTTCTATTACATAATATTTAATCGATAAAATTATAAAAGACTATTTTGATTAATAGTTATATTCGAAAGAAAATATTCAACTGCATTCATTATAAAAATATTACATAAAGAAATGCCATAAACCAAAAAAGTTTTTTTAGGTTTACATTTATAGCTGTGAATTAATTTAATGACAAACATAATATAATTAAATTATATGTATGTATATGTTTAGATACCGACAACTTATAAAATAAAAAGAAAAAAAAACAAACATGTATATATTAAATAACTTAAAACTAAGAAGAAGAAAAAATAAAATAAACGTAAAATTTTGCATTTATACTGGGAAAGGTGTTTAAATTATAAATTTAATATTAAAAATATAAAAGAAAAATTATAATATTTACATATGTACGTCATATTTAATCGTTAAAAGCACGCGTAAAATGGTTCTTATTATTTTATTTAATACAATGTTGGTTGTTGTTTATTTAGAGGTAAATAAGTGTGACAATGTGATAATGTAGTATGTGAATATGTAGTACACAAAAATAATATCGATCGTTAATAAATAATGCAAATGTAGAAAATATGATTTGGATGGTTATTGGGATAAGTTAATACTTAAAATTTCTAACTATAGAAAATGGTTAACAAAATTTCTAAACAAAAACGGTTTATTTGGTAATTTTAGTTAATTTTATTCTGTTAAAATCTGAAAGGTTTACGGACTAAAATAATTTGTTAAAAAATTTAATTTTTGATGTTTTCGTTTTTCTTTTTTTTTTGCAATTGCAATTGTACTGTATGAAATCACATTTTAAAATAACAGGTTTCATTATTAGTTAATGGATACTGGGTTGGTTTAATTTTTAAGGTGGCATAATATCTTGTTTGTTCCTTGTTGTGAATTGTGTACAATGGAATGATTTAATGTGGATTTTAAATGTTGATTGTGTATTGTATTGGACTAAGTTGTTGTTTTTGTACATATTTATTTATGCAGCTTAGGAAGTAGATTCTAATAAAACAGCAGCTGCAAGTTCTAAACTCCAGCCAGTTTTTTGTAAAGCTTGTTCGCATTGTGACCGATTAGCAAGACCAAGTCTGAAATAAAAAAAATTATTGAATTATTACATATGTATGTTAACAATACTTTACAGAAAAAATGATTTGAAAACAATTTAGGTTAACAACTTTGCAATATGATTCCATATCAATCATTAATGTAACAAAACAGGAAGTTGTTTTGTTTCCGTTAAAACATCTATTAATTGAACACGTGATTATCATACGACGAATGTAAAAAAGGAGCTGAATTATATGAGTTTTAGAGTAGCTTTATAGTATCTTATGTCTTTTTGTTTTCTTTTTTTCGCCATAAGTGAAACTAATAAATTAATATCGCACACCCAGTTCAAAAGTGACACAACTCAAAATTTTTAATTTTTCAGAAATCGAAATAAACTGTTTTTGACGTAAATTAAAATAGTTAAAAACAAAAATGTTGGACCATTGAATTCGAATTAAAACTATTTAGCACTTAGCGTAGGGATCTATTGCCCTTATATTTTCTGACACAACTAAAAATAAATCACTTTTATGAATTGCAACTTTATACCAATTGAAACATAAAGAAGGTCACAACTGTTTTTTAGCATCAATTAACAACAAAAAAAATACACAGATATTTTTCTTATAGATTGTGTATTGTTCATAGTTTAAGCATATAAACTCGAAAAATGAAAATTTTAAGTTGTGTCACTTTTGAACTGGGTGTGCGATATGTAATATTTTAAAGTTATTAACTACTGATTTATGATTAAAGTTTAAGCGTTATTTGATATTTGATATTTAAAAATTCGAACATTTCCGAAGACAAGTAAACGGACAAATAGAATCCAATAGCCGTCGGAATTGGATTTAAAACCGGCAACAACGTTCTTTTGTGCTATTTTTTTTGTTTTCTATTCGAACCTAAAACCAAAATATAGGAATTCAAGACACCAACAAATTTAGTTGTCATTTTCAAATCCAATTCCGACAGCTATTGGATCCTTTGACATCCCTGATTGTTAAAACTTAACCACACTCACCTTGACAATTGATCAATTTTATAGTGTCTTATAGCTAAATTCGTATCACCACTGGCAGCTCTTAAAGCATTTCGTACATCTATTTCCTCAATATTTGGTCCTAAATCTTGTAGCATTTGTTGTATTTTTTGTTGTTCACGCTCATAGTCTGATGGAGGTGGAGCGTATAACGAACTATTGCCATCCTTTAGTAACTCCTGCTGCTTCTTGAGCTTTTCTAGACGACGTTGAATTTGTTGTGCAGATAATTGTGGAGGTGCTAAGGGCGCCGGACGATGCGGCCTTAGGTAATCATCTGAGGTAACCTCATCGTAAAAAGCAGATTGTGCTGCAGTAGTTGTAGCTCCATTGCCATTCGAATAGGTCTGACCGTTAACACTAGGTTGATGACTTAAAGGTATTTGTCCGTAATAGGTGGATGGTGTGGGCGCTACCGTATCGTACATGTTATGGCCAGTTACACTGCCATAAATCGAAGCGCAAGAGGAGTATACTTGATTTGGTGCTTTAGGTGCAACCACCCGATTGGATATGGCCACAAAACTATGATTAGTTTCAGCAACGCTGCTCGAGTTACCCGCGGCGAGTGGTGTAGCTTGATAGATGCCCTGGTTGGAGTAAATATTTTCCACAGCCGGTTGCGCGTAATAGTCCGATTGATTTGCCACTCTTTCGTACCATATGCGATTCACTACATTTTGAGTGTTGCCGACGCCTGCTGCATTTTCTAAATTATTGGATTTCTGAACCACAGTTTCTGGTGTACTGCTGCTGTATACGTTAATACTACGATTATCTAATGCATTGTATTGTCCTGTCGACCTTTCGACGTTGTGCATTTTGGGTGATGCTCCGCTGTTCGAAGAGGAACTTGAGTTATTTGAGGGATTAGTTGCTGAATTTTTAAGGGGTGTTAAGTTTTGTTTAAACACCACCTCCTTATTGGCATACATTTGAGTGGAATTACGTTCAAAATCATTTTTTCCTTTATTCGCATACATGTCCTTCTCCAATTCGGCTATAAAATTTTTATCTAATACTACTTCTTCATTAGTGTTTGTGGAAGTCTTTGTAGATGTTGCTACTGCTGATGTTGCGGTTAATAGGTTTGGTGTCGTTGCAGCCTGTTTTTCCAAGCTAAGTGTACTTAAGTTTTTTTGCAATGCCGAATCCTCAGCAGCTGAAATGGTGGCTGATTGTGTTTTTGCAGTTTCATATTGTCTAAGTGCTGCTAAGTTGTTTGTTTCAGTTTCGGAAGGTATTTGTGGTATGTTTTCTTTGTTGGCAGCCAGTGAAATGTTGGAGGCACTCGAGGCGAGCCCTGGACTAACAAACAAACTTTTACTAGCTGAAGAACTGTTGTAGTTTGAATTTTGTAGGAAAGCACTTCTAGTAAAAAAACTTTTATTAACAGAGAATTTATCAAAATAAAATGTTTATTAAAAGAGAAAAAAACATACCTTAAAGGAGTTTCCTGTTCCTGTGTTTTTATCACATTCGTGTACACGAAATTAACATCATCATTTGTTGAGTTTGTGGCATTTGTGTCATTCACAATTCTACTGGTATCAAAGGGATCACGTGTTGTTGCTGTATGCTGTTGCTGGCTAAATTCTATTGTATTCGAATATGTAGGCGGCATTTGATAGGGAGGTGGCTGAAGACGTGAGGGTGAAGCACCAAAATCGAAACTATTTTGCGTCTTAACTGTAGGTGTTGAAGGCATAACGCCGGAAGCATAATTTTCCAAAAAATTCTCACCTTCAGTCGGAACTTCAATGGGGGCATCGAGTATACAAAAAGAGCTATCAACATGCATAGATGAACTTTCACCCAAGTGCAGTAGGGAGTTGTGTGTGGAAGGAGAAGGGCCACCACCACTAAATTCAGGGGATATATCAATAAGTATACCTTCTTGTTGTTGCTGCTGTTGCTGAAATTGAGGTGGTGGTGGTCTTTGGGGTCCTTTAATTTTGCCACCTTTTTGCTTTGCACTCGCACCAGCTGCTTGCATAGACTGTTGTCGTTGTAGATCGACAGCACGTTCGTTTACTAATTTATTGTAGGAGAATTGTTTGTTTATAATTGATTTGCGCTCCTTAGCGTGATGCAGCTGCTGCATGGAGTGTGCCTGCAAAGAAACCGTTTTTCGAGCTCTTTCTGCATGCATTTCACTGCTACTAGTGGCCATGGTACCCGCTCCACCCCAACAGAAACCAAAGGGTGAACCTGAATGGCCAGTGGCCCTGAGATTTTCATGCATTGGTCGTATAAGATCACTGTTGGTTTGCTTCGATTTCTCAAGGATGTTTCGTGGAAAGATGCCTATATCGAAAGTTCTTTGGTTTTGCCCCTTAATCAGTTTCAATTCGGGTCTACCATCAATAATGGCAATAACATCACCCGCGTCAATTTGTAAGCGATTTTGTTCGTTAAAAGATTTGGCTGCCTTGGCCAAATGAGGAGATACCCCAACCAAAAATTCTCTGCACAATAAAATACATTATTAATTTTTAGTAGTAAATTAAATGGGTCTTTAATAAATAGTAGACTGAGGCTGGTTTGCTAACTTTACTCGACCCATCAATTTTCTTTTAAACAAACTTACTTTATAGCCGCAAAAGTTGGTCTTTCCGCAGGAGTTTTATCCCAACATTGTAGCATCATTTCGTAGACATCTGGTGGGCAGGCTTCGGGATGATGAAGTCTCTCACCTTCCCGATCAATTTTACGCAAAATTTGGGAACCATTTAGGCCAATCCAAGGATCCTCTCCGAATGTAAACATTTCCCATAAAGTGACACCAAACATCCAGGTATCGGAGGCATGAGAAAATTGTCTAAAACGTAAAGACTCTGGAGCACACCAGGGAAAAGGAACTTTTTTATGTTCTGACATAACATAACAATCATCTTCCTGAGGTAAAGCTCTCATTAGACCAAAATCACCAATTTTTATTTTATTTCCTGAGGCCAGCAGAACGTTGCGACAGGCCAAATCACGATGCAGGAATCTTTTGTGTTCCAAATAGGCCATGCCCGTTGCAATTTGTACCGACCAGTTCCAAATGGTGGTTAAGGGGGTGTGTTTGCATTGCTTGCGCAAAGTATCCAAAAGGGAGCCACGTTCCGCCAATTCCGTTATCATCATCATGGGTTGAGAAAGCACCACACCATATAAACGAACTAAATTTGAATGATCTAGGGCATGCATAGCCTGCACTTCACGAAAAAAATCCTCTATAATACCAGGTTGAGTAAGATTATCCGCTTTGAGAATCTTTTTTTTTTAAGAATTAATAAAGTTAATATTTTTGAATTAATATAACGAAATTTCAAAGTTTATCTCACCTTAACTGCCACCGGTAGATGTTTGCCATTAGGCGCTGTCAACCATTCTCCCCTACGCACCACCCCAAACGAACCATCACCTAATTTATTGCCCAGCGTTATGTCCTTTTCATGTATAAGGCAGGTCAATTGGGTATTTTGCTGTTTATCTTTGTTTGTGGCATTTAAAGATTTTTTCGATGACGGCTGTTTGCCGCCACCAATTAATTTCGATAAAATATTTTTACGCCATTGTTGAGCCTTTTTCTTTCGTACCGCTTCCATTAAACGTCTTATGGCTGGTTTGCCCAAACCACAACGTTCCAAATCTTCTGTTTGCACATAATCGAAATGTGCCAGTCGTGTTACTTGTAAATCATCTCGTATGCGTTCTAGGAACTGTTCAAGTTGAACTTCTTTTAAAAGATCTTCTAGCCATTCTGTGTCCGTAACATTTTCTAAATGACTAGTAGAAGTCATGATGTTTAAAGATTCAATCTCTATCCAAGAGAGCTTATCAAAAGAAAATCTGAAAAAAAGAAGGGAGAAAGTAAATTTTTTAAATGGCGAAATTCAGTATCTGTTTAACGAACATGTAGCTTTGAAAACCAAAAGAGTTAAAGGCAAGAAAACTCCAAGGTTCACTTTGGAAACAAAATTACTAATTAAACGTCGTGATAAATTATATAAGCTCTGGAAACGCTACAAAACTAACGATCTGCTTAATGATTTTCGAGTATCTAGAAGAGCTGTTGTATCAAAAATAAGACACGATAAATCAGCCTATTATGGTGAAAAATGTTGCACTGCAGTGAGCACTAAACAAAGGAAAAAAATTCGTGATATAGGTATAATTAGTGCTCGGACAAATACAAGTACTCAGCTATAGACATTGAGAAACTAAAATACAATTTTCAAACATTCCAAAACCACCGGCACAACTCGACTTTTATGATCAAAACACTTCTGGTATTTCTGCAAACAAATTTGGATTTCAATGTTTCACCATTTGTGATAATATTGAAGGGTTTCGAGCTGTAAGATCCACGGCAGTTGGTCTTGATGATGTACACCCGCGTTTTGTTAAACTAATACCGCCATATATAGTGCATTATATTAACTACATCTTCAACTCTGTGGTTACTACCTGCGCTTATCCAACTGGATGGAAACTTAGTTGATGAAAATTTTTCCAGTGCCAAAAAATTATAAAGAATACCGCCCACTATCCATCCTTCCGTATCTGTCTAAAAATTTTGAGCGTCTAGCACTTAACCAGAATTATAAGTATATCATTGACAATAATCTCCTTACTGCTCGCCAATCTGGATTCAGACGAAGGCATAGCTGCACTACAGCATTATCTGAGGTAGTTTAAAATATTCGAAATAGCATGGATGAGAGCAAAATGACGTTTCTGGTTTTACTTGACCACTCAAAAGCCTTTGATGTGTCGAGAGATGTTCATCAGGGATCGATACTTGGTCCGCTTCTATACTTGATGTATGCCAACGACCTACCCCTTCAGATCAAGCATGCAAACATGCATATGTATGCTGATGATGTCCAGCTGTACATTGACTGCACCAGAACATCATTGAGTCATAAAGTTGGTATCCATAACGACGATCTTAACAATATATATAAGTGGACCATGGCGAATAGCCTGTGTCTGAATCCTGTAACATCGAAATACCTAATCATCTGCAAGAAGAGTATGCAAATCGTTGAAGACGTAGGTATATATATTGGCGGCTAGAAAATTGAATTTGTCAACTCGGCTAGAAATTTGGGTGTTGTCTTCAATCGAACACTTACTTGGTCTGTCCACATTAACCAAACTTGCGGCAGATTATATGGTATGCTCTATGGTGCAGTCAGCACTTTACACCACCGAAAATAAGAATGATTATAGCTAAATCATACTCAATACCTAATCTAATTTTTTCTTCCGAAGTCTTTGCTGGCTGCAATGCTAATGACAAACGAAAGCTTAACATAACCATTAATAACATTGTTCGTTACAATTTTGGTTTACCTAGGGTTGCCTATTCTAGACGAGTCCTTGGAATGTCTTTCGATGACTATCTGAAGCTCAAGAACTTACTCTTTCTGCACAAAATTGTTATCTCAATAGTATCCGCATCTTTACATATAGAAACAGTACATCTTTTTTTTGCCTACACGATTTATCTCTGGAACCATCTTCCTACTAATATACAACTCACCAGCAACGCAATGAAATTTAAAAAACTCTTAATACCACATTATGCTTAATCTTTTTATTATTATTTAATTTACAATATATGTACATATGTGTGATAATAGTTTAATTTAATATAAACAATTAAAAATGTTCTGCGTCTTTTTTAAGTTTAAATGTTTATTAATGTTAAATTTATTTATATTAAATTTTATTTGATTTTTTTTTTATTGATTTTTGATTTGTTTTTCTCAATATTGTACCTGATAACTAATCTGATTCTAAAGCTGTAATTCATAATATACTTATATCTTGTTGCTTTAGAAAGGCAAATAATAAATACAAATACAAATTCATTATAAAAACTAGTAAGAGCGTTATATTCGGCTATACCG
>NDXZ01039732.1:0-22501 GCA_003055125.1 Paykullia maculata | reverse complement strand
ATACCCTTAACACATGTGTGTGTGTGAAAGGTATAAAAAAGAGACAGCATGGTTTTTTTAAAATGGGTTCGCCTCAGTAGAGGGGTCCTGATTTTAGAATTAATCATCACAGAAAACAAGTTTATTTTCGAGTAAAATGTGAATCTCCATTTATAGCTGCTTATGTAAAATACTAACCTCGATATTGGCCATTAAACATGTTTAATTAGATCCAATTTCAGGTAATCTTATATTGAAGCCAGACTAATTTTCAATGAACATGCCTAGATCTGCAAAAGAACAAAGATACAACAATGTTAAGAACTATAAAATTACAGGAATTAAATTTTGCATATGAAATATTATAATTCAGTTGGCCGTTCTTATCTATCCTCAATATGATTAGAAAAATGAATATTTATATGTAAAATATTAATAAACACATTTCGTTTCAGTTCGTGAACATTCATCAATTTTTGTAAAGCACCAAACAATTTATTTAATTCATTATAAATACCTTTTCCTGAATGAAATCATTCCATCCTTCACCGAGCAGATTCAACCAAAAAGTGAAACAAAATCCAACCACACGTGAAAAGTTATAAAAAAACTTAAAACGGATATGCGAAGTTGGCTGAAGTTTGTTTGCACATGGTTGCATTTTTCACACAACACTTATTTAATAACCAATTTATACAAAGACGATTATTGTTTACCACTATTTACCATGTAGCAATATTTTATAGAACAATTTTCATATATGATAGCGTTTAAAAATTCGCTTGAGCAGTTATTGATAAGAAATAAGCTGTCAATTCAGTTGTCAATGCCGATCCACAATGCATTATAGTTTAATTTAAAAAAAACAAAATTAGCAAGTTAAAAAATTTTACATTAATAGCAAAGCAATTTTTGGTTTTCCTTATATAAGGTAATTAGCAATCGTTGTTCTATTATTATACCAACGTTCTCCCCAGGTACTTCGCAATTCTACGTGAAGCAATTTTTTAATATGGCAATTTTACTGTTAACATAAAATTGCTTTCATTTTTAAAAAATTTAAAATAACAGAAAACAAACGTTTAAATTACATTCCTGTATACACAATATATTAAAATATATTTGTTTGTTAAGAATTTTCATATATGAATTTTGACAAAGGCGTTCAAATAAATGCCAGTTGTTTTTGTATTATTTTATTTGTTGTAGTATTGCAATCACCTTATATGAATTCGCCTTGAGCCTCTCAATCAGCTGGGCTGTCAAGGGCATCTGTGATACAAGGCGCATCAACATTAGGTGGCGTTGAGATTACAACAAGTAAAACTTTGTTGTTTTTTCGTTGTTGAGATGTCAAGTGAATCAAGGCAAATTTTTGTTGTTTTAGTTTTTTGCGGGAGCTAAAAGAGATAAACATAAACAACTTTTGACAGATGAATCTCGTTATTATGCAAAAAAAAGTAGATCAGCTGGCTTTTCGACACCACCTGGTATTTATGCGCCTTGCTGTAATATATACGACTTGTGTCTATATTTGATCAAGGCGCATAAATAGCAGGTGGTGTTAAAAAACCAGCTGATCTACTCTCTTTTGCATAATTACGAGATTTATCTGTCAAAAAACTAAAGCAACAAAAATTTGCCTTGATTCACTTGACATCTCAACAACAAAAAAACAACAAAGTTTTACTTGTAATCTCAACGCCATCTAATGTTGATGCGCCTTGTATATGATATAGTTAAAAAACACCTGCAACTTTGAGTACTCAATAGTTTTACAACTCTAGAACTCTTCTTTTTTGCAGTCACAGAGTTGTTGAAATTTCAATTCAAATTTATTTTGTTTGTAGAAAATATTAAAATGCCTGAACATGAAGTTAAACGACGTAAATCTATACATGAACATCGTGCTTCAAAGACTCCACAGCCTGAAGAATCCGGCAGAGAAATTGGGTTGACGCCCAATATCACTGAAGATCAAGACACTACTGGATCAGGTTCAGACCACGAAGCCGAAGACAATAATAAATATGAAAGAAAAAAATCGCTCGAAACGTCACGAGGTTCACCACGTACCCCTGAGCTTCCAAAGCCAAATAAACCCAATATTTATTCTGAACCGGTTTATACACCGGAATGCGAAACACCAGAGCGTGGTTTTTCAATGCATATAATTCTTGTTTTAGTGGCGCTTAGTGTCGCCATTAGTGTCGCCATATGGCGACACTACGCCATAAGTGTTTATAATCGGCCCACTGAAATCAAAAATTGCTCATTTCAAGTTTTACAAAAAAGTTATTTACAAGAGAATGATATAGTGTGGAGGACCTTAGAAGTAGGCATAGAATCCGTTTTAAATAAGCGCGTTCAATATCCCGTTGTTTTTCTATTTGCTCACAATGGCGGTGAACGTGTTATCGAATTAATAAAAGTTATTGCTGGATATTCATCGGGATGTTTTGGTAGGTATCAAAACACCATTCCATGGCCAATACGTATCGATTGTTTTTTAATATATTTTTGGGCAGCCACGAATTATTAAGGACTAAAATTGCATAAGCATATTGGAACTCCCTTTACCAAATACAAGCGCAAGTTTGATAAACTCAATGCAATAATATTAATAAAAACGTTTTCGTTTTGTTAATTGCCAAAATTTATTATATATTGTTGCTACCCATAATCGAATTATTAATTACTTAAACTTGTAAATCTGTTAAAAATGTAAACACACATATGTATATATGTACTCATGTATGTGTATGTATGTATTTTTTTTTGTTTTAAAGGTAAACCAATGTCTCACATTGAAATGAAAAGTAATGACTTTATTTCGGCACCCGGCACTAAGGATGACTATGGCATTGCCATTAAAAAATTCAAATCCATAATAAAAAATGGAAATGTTATACTGGTCGCAAATCTTAATGAAGTAAGTAAAATGAAATTTTGAAATTAATACTAAATGAAAAATTCTGTACCACAAATTTAGATACCAGCTAAAGCCGCCAGGGCCTTGCATTCAATATGTGACACTCATAGTCCAATATCAAAAGATGTAGTTATATTTTTAACGCTGACTATACCATCAACAAAAAAGGAGAGTAAGTTTTTAATCTATAAATTTGTATGTCAAATTATTTGTATTTTTTAAATTCAGGTAACGATGTTGCCGAAGCAGAAGAAACTTTAAAAATATTATGGGGTACGAAATTAGATCGAAATGAGTTGGATCCACTGATAACTCGTGTCACCGATCAAGTCATTGTTTTGAAAAGTTAAGTTTTTTTCAAATATTTTTTCCATTACATGCATACTACATATATAAATGCTAAAAAATCTTTTAATTTTTTAAAAAATAATAAGATGAAAACCAATCTGATAAGTAAATTTTTTTTCAAGTTTAAAAAAAACAAACTATATGTTCATTAAAAAATGTTTTCCTTTTTTTTATAATGAAATGGCAAATTTATTATGTAAAAGAATTATTTATAAGGTTTAAATTCAAAACAACATACAATATCGACAAATCAAGTGTATTTTGTTTAAGATTAATTTAAGGAATGTTAATTTTAGTCCTTACACTTTAAAATATAAAGGACCTTCACATAATAACATCCATTTTTACTGTAATTTATAACTATTTTGTAGAACAAAAAAGACACAGAAAGGATAAAACAAACAAAATAAAAAAAACAATTAATTATTATTTAATAGTGGATGCCACAAAATATTTTGTCATTTCATTGCTAATGTTAAGGAGAAAAATTTACGATGTAAAAAAATCACAGTTCACTGTGTTTAACTGGGTCGCTTTTGACCTGTTTGTTGGATGTGGATAGTGGTGGTTCACCACTACCATTGTCAGCTAAAATATGCTCGGCATTTTCGTGATCCTCTATGCGGGACATCAGTATTTTAACTTCGCTATCATAATCTTTCCATTCTGGCACAATACGTTGGGCAGCGGTAAGTTTAGCCTCTTTGGTCATAGGATTGTTGCACAAATCAATTACTTTGGCACTTTTAAAAGCGTTATCACTGCACCACGTCTGACACCATAGCCATTCATCGGGCAACGACTTAATGGCCACTTGATGTATCATATTATTGGGTAAATCTTGATCTAAATTCGATAAACTATTAGGATCTTGACTGAGCGCTTGATATTGTCCCCTTAGACGATCGCCGGCGGCAATTTTACGAAAACGTTTTAGGTCTACAACATATAAGGCGGATATGTGATAACGCCTGCCCATCAAATGAGATTTCCAGTAGCCTTGTTTCCAGAAGCGAAAACCTTCCATATCTTTGCGAGAATCACAGAAGGGAGTGTAAGCGTAAGGGGCACCACCCAAATCCATATCGTATAGATCTTTTAAATCAGCCCTTACTATGGCGTCGGCATCCACAAAAATAATTTTACGTACGTTGAGGGGAAACAAGACATCTAGGAAGAGAATTTTATAACCCCAAATGGTGCGTTGCTTTTCAGTTTGTTGATGTAACCAGCGGGGCCACTTGTATTGGACTAGCTCATATTGAAAACCGTATTCTTTGGCCATATGTGGCAAAAAATCAGTAAACTGAGGCGAGAGATAATTTTTCAAAAACCAAAACTTTACAGGGGACTTTGTATGTTTCATGGCTGACAACATCATGATGCGTAAAAGTCTTTCGTACAGATGACCAGAAGCTACCGAGAAAATGTTGATAGTCTCTATTTCCCCTTCGTTCGTGGAACCCGCCCCGAAAGAGCTGGCGATAGAATTCCATATACCCGATTGCTGCTGACTGTCTTCGTCCCCCAAAAGATCAGTCTGCTGCATACCCGTTTTTTTCGTTACTCTAAGCTTAATAACGTGTGATCTCAGGGAGCTTATAACCACCTGAGTGTTACCTTCCTGATGCAGAGTATTGGGTCCTTCTGCGTGGGTGATATCATAAATATCTGCGGATTTACCTTCTCTTAAACGTAAAGTCCATACACCTGGGTTAGCTTTCAGTTGGAAGTAGCCTAAATTAGCCATGACTATAGTATCAACCGTGGTGGGATTGTCTTGGGTACCCAAGGTCACCTGTAGTCCTCTAGGTGGAGCTCCAGAAGAAGCATCAAAACAATGGCCCTCCAACAACAAATATTCTAATTCGAATTCACTATGTACTGGACCTCCAATTTCACTTAATTTTATATTATCCAAATCGTAAACTGAGCGCACAGCTTCTACTAGCCAGTTTTCAGGTACCTGGACATTTTGTGTTAACAAAGGATTAGCCGGTACACCGGTAAATTTGGCAATAGGACCTTCAGCCAGCTCTCCATTAGGCAAAAATTGAACTTCAGGCTCCACAACAAAACGATAAAAACTCTTGACAGGCATATCACTGTGCTGACCTACCGGAGTCAAATACACTTTCATATTACAATTAACAGTATTGCGTAAAAGTATTAAAATAGGGGCCAATTTCTGAGCGCTTCTGGACGCTGGATCTACTACAGCATTAATTTCAAAATGAGGAAATTCTTTTTGTTTAGGTTGTAACTTGACAACCGATTGTGTTTCCTTAATATCATCTGGTATCTTAAATCTAGTTTTAGACTGTCTTGGAATAAGACAGGCATAAAGTTTTAACAAGGTATCACTATCGAATTTAGTTTCCTCTATATCTATAGATTGCGTTTTCAAAACCTTGCGAAGTTTGTCACCATATTGTATGGCGTTAAATCTGTCGATTAAACCAAAGTCTTCTATGCCAAATTGCTCTTTGTCGCCTATTGGCCCAATTATTTTGCCATTGCCAATAACTAAACGTTCGTTTACCTTAAGGCTCAACACTCTTTGGCTATAGACCCTCAACATTTTCATATGTAATTCTGTAGAAGCCAAGAAATCCTTCACCTGTCCGGGTATTTCCCACTTGTCAGATGATTCCTTTAACCATTTCAATACAACATCGGTGGCCTGTTGCGGTTTTAGAACCTGTTGAGCTGCCCAAACTAAACGATTTAGATTGGTTTTCTTAGACAAAGCGCTGCCCTCAACATTTGGTATGAACGCTATGCGCACACTGGCACCGGCTTTAACATATTTTAAGGCATTTGTGATCAATTCCTTACCCTCTATGGTTTCCACATTACCGAACAGCCAAATGGTTAGAAAATGTAGTTTTGCTTCGCCTATAGTTTCATAGGAATGTTTGCCCTCAAAATATTTAATGTTGCTGAAAAGAGTGGCGGTCATATCGCGATTGGAAAGTTGAGCTAAAGCCTTTACATTATTTAGTTCCTTGTGAGCTTGACCAGAGAGATCTAAAAATCTGGCATTTTCATTGTTGCCCAAAATACGTTGATTCAAACGCGGCATAACATGAGGCTGGTTCATTAGATAGTCCAAAAGCAAATCGGAGTCAGTTAAATCTCCTTTGTATACGGCCTTTTGAAGATTGGCAGTTTGTTGCATAATTTCAGAGAATATGGCTTCTTCAAAGTCGCTGTCCGAGTTTAGGATATTCTGAAGCATGGGTACACCGTTTAAGAGGGCCTGCGGAGAATCTGTGAATCCTAAACGCTCTACAAACTCCAAGGCCAATTGACGTCCATAATCAAAATCAGAATCTTCATCTAATATCTCATCCACGTCTGAACCGGAAAGTTTATCGAATGCTTTCTTCAATTGCATTTTTATATGTTTTCTTTTTATTTCCTGTTTGGAGTCCACAGCCGTAAAAACATCAGTTAGAAAACCTAAAGCAGATCGGCCATCTTTTTTCTGTGTTATATAATTGAAAGCACATGCTAATGATCTGTAGTCTTCCTGGGTGTCATCGTTAGCTTTGCTGGCATCAAAAACCAAACCCAATCTAACAGGAGCCGAGTGTACCACAAAACTTTCAGCCAATTTGATTATACTGCGACTAGAACTCTTTAAAGGATCAACTACCAGCACTAAGTTGAAAACATTTTTGCGTATATTTCTAAGCATACCAGGGAAAGTGGGTCTCAACAAGTCCATAACACTGGAAGGCCATCTTCTGTATTGAGGATCATTCTCAATATCGTTTATCCAAAGTATGGCTGAGTCACGGATATCGATGGCAAATTCTTTGGATCCTGAACCAGCAAAATCCAAAGCTAATAAGCTGGAAGCCAGAGAACCTTTCACTTGGCTATTGTGTATGCTTTCTAGTACTCGAACTTCCGTCCTTAAGGTTTCTACTAAGGAATTCAAATCCATGGTATCAGCATCAAAGAAGAGACCATTAACAAATAAGGCACCATCTGGCGGTATAATATTAAGAGTGCGACCAAATGCCTCAGAATTGTGTTTTACCTCATTTCTTAGCTGTTCGCTGACCTTGTGACTTAGGAGAGCTTTGGCTTGCATAGGGAAATTGTGAGCTGTAAATTGCAAAATTTTCAAAGCTTCTTCACCATCTATTTCCGCTATAGCTTGAGCTGCCTGTAAGCCTAAGTCCTGGAACTCCCAAGCTTTTAATTGTACAATTTCTTCATTGCCTTGTAATAAACTTTGTCGCATTTTGTCTAAAGAATGTGACAGCGAAGGAAATCTTTTTTTAAGCACTTTAAAATCAAAACCATGTACTTCCATTTCAAGACCTGCATCTTCGGAAATGTTATCTCCTGTATCATCAGTGGGCTTGGGGGCATCATCCTGGGACTTGTATTCAGTAGATTTTAAATGTAACTCCACGCCATAACCCGAAAGACGTACCCGTTTTTGTAATTTTTGGTCTTTAGAGGGCAAATAGTGACGAGTGATATATTTTACACTACCACCTAAGGCCTTTTCTGCTAATAAATAATGATACTGGGCGAAAGCCTTTGAACCTATATCGCCGTATAAAACGACCACGCGTGTGTTATTTTCTGATCCTGGATATATATGATCAAAGGCATACGTCTCTACAGCCGCATCTAAGGATTCTTGTTTAGGCATTTTTAGTTTAAGTCGTAGCTCGTCTAGGCTACAAGCTAATTCTGTACCAATTTGAGCAAAGGTGGTAGAACCAGGACAAGATCCTTGCCCCAAAACTTCTAAAGCAATTTGGAAATGCGTTTGTATGCGAGGCGTAAGACTGTGCATAGACACCATTAACTTCATAAGAGGCATTTGCATATCTGTAAGACGTCTATGGACCAAATTTATAGCAGCATTATAACTTTGGGAGGCCGTTTCTTAAAAGAATACACTTTTGTTAATAATGAAAAGTGCAGCAGTTAAATATTTTATCATTTACCATAACTACTTAACGTTGTCTCCAAATCAGTTATATCGTTTATAAAATCCCAGTACAAATTTGCATTCTCATCGGCTAGATATTCTGCTATTTCCATATGTAAAGGCGTTTGTTCCCATTTGGCATTTATTAAAGTTGTAATGGGAAAACTTTTACTTGTTGGTGCCTCCTTGCACTCTCCAAGTCTATATATTACAAATAGGATAAGGATTGACAATAGAAAAGCCCTCCTCGATTGGTTGATGTGTAAAACCATTTTGTTGTATTTTGATGATTAACAAAAACTCCAGTATTAGAACATAATTTATTAAATTACAGCTAAAAGAATTTTTTTTTAAAGTATTGTTTATCATAAATTATATATAGTTTTACCTTCTATTAATTTTAATTTTTTAGCCAATGTAAAAACTGATGTGGCACAACAAATCCGGTGAATTAATAATGACGAAACCCAATAGTTTTGTACAGCACATGTACATAGTTGTATTTTTATCAGGCCTGGATATGAATATAATTAAAAACTGAATTCGCCTTGCTATAGAGCAAAATATAATCAGCTGGCGAATTGCAGTCCTTATATGAATTCGCCAAGTAAAAACAAATATATTGAACGAAATGTTATTCTTTTTTATTTAATTAAATTTTAATACAAATAAACTGTTGCCATTATATATGTTATTCATAAAGATTTTTCGCCTTTAACTTTGCTGGCTTTGAACTAAAATTACTTAAAAATAATATATCTATTATATATCTGATGTGTTGATACTGCAAAGGAAGTTTCAGAAAGCTCGTTCAAACCTAAAACTATTAGACAATAATAATCATCTTGTAATAAAACAAATAACAGTCTATAAAATTAAAAAAAGGTGGTTTTTGGAAAAATGTCAATGTATAACTAAATGTAGTTATTGATTTTTTATACATTCAAATTAAGATCGTATATGCATGATATTAAAAAAAAATTTCCACAAAACTTCTAAAAACAATAATATGACAGTGCCAATCAATTAACCTTTGGTAGAAGGTCTATTTTTCCCCACGGTGGCAAACCTTTCCGGTAACGTCGGTTATTGTATACCAACACTAACATACGGTTAGAAAAAAAACACTACTTTTGATTATAAAACACCATAATTGCTAACACTGATGGAAACTATTTGTTTATATTTTTTTGCTTCTTCAAAACATAATAAAAACATGAAGTGTAGCTTGGAGGGAGTTAATGCAAAAGGTAAGTAAATTCTTTGGAAATCAACGTTTATATGAACCTGCTTTTCAGCAATAGCAAAATCTATACAATCAATGTCCAAAATTGGTAGCGAATTGAGTGTAAAGGCAGATGAAAATGGTCTACAATTTTGTACCTTTAATAGTTCAAAGTCGGCAATGGCTACAATTCGCTTCAATCGTATATTTTTCGAAACCTACAGCCTGGAAGGGTCTAGTGTACGTTATTGCAAGGTGTGTATGAAGGCTATTTTGGCGATATTTAAAAGTATGCGTAATGTGGAACGTTGTGAAATACGTTTGCTGTCTGACCAGTTAAAGTTGCAAGTACAATTTAAATGTCGTTTGGATACCATGAAGAATGCGTTGATCGCTGTGGTTGATGACGAAATCTTAACGACAAATGTTTCCATGGAGGATACAATAAATGTGTAAGTACGAGCAAAGTTGTTTTCAACGACGAAGAATTTAATAAAAAGTTTTCGGTTTTGAAAAGTATTGTAGGCTCTTATAAGATTTTTAATGATATCTCCAGCAATTTTAATGCTACTGAAGCTGAAATTAACTTAGATGCCATGGGAAATTGTTTAACGGTCAAAAATTTTATCGAGGGTAGCAGGGTGAATGATAATTTTATGAGATCTCAATTGAAATTAAGGTAAGTGGAAAAATTATTTGGGTGTTGATTTAAAAGATCTGTAGAAAGTGTAGTGCGTGAATAACTTGTTACTTGTGTTTTTCTTTATATAGTCCAAGTGAGTTCGAGTCCTATAGTATACAAGAAGAATCAGCTATAACCTTTTCGTTAAAAGAGTTTCGAGCATTTTTGGCATTTGCTGAAACTATAAACGCAAATATAACGCTAAATTTTAGTCACGACGGTTGTCCTCTTTTCGTAACGATGAAAAAAACTGATTACATAGAATGTACCCTTGTAATGACCACTGTTTTACCAGAAGATGTTAGTTATTATGAAGAATGTCTAGAAAATGAAGTAAATGAACCTGCCGAAAATGCATCTCGCTCGCGAACAGTAACAAAAACACAAAAAAGAAAGCGCAGCAATTCAAACCAATCGGCAACAGCAGCTAAGAAAATATCGGAAGAAACTACTCTTAGTAATGGTACCATTTTATTTGATTTTAAAACAGATATTAACCACACCAGTTCGCACTCAATACAAGCTGCGAGAAATTTAACCCAAAAAGATCGTGATATGGTTGATGATGATATAGTTTTAGCAGCAGCGACGTTTGAAACGCCAGATTTAAGATTTACTGAGAGTATGATGAACGATGATGAAGATGAAACGATTCCACAGTCTCCGCAGCGAGAGTGTGTACCAAAAATACGTACTATCTTTGCCAGATGTTTCGAAGCCACCTATATACCCAAGGAACCTTCGCCAAATAGTGAAGTTTTTGTACCAAATTCTGATGCAGAAGATGAATAAGATATTTTTATATAAATTTTAATACTAAAAACACTTATTTATTGCAAATATGTACATACAAATTAATATACATACATACATATATATATTTTGTTTTTAAATTATTAAATCATTGTACGTCCATTTATTCGTTGTTTGGCATTGTTTTGTTTGTTTGTACATTTATGTTTGGAATAAAGTTTGCAGTAAAAACTGTATTAGTTTTGTCATGAAGCTGTTTCATATTGCTCTGTGTTTGATTAAGTGTCACTAAAACGGCCTGCATAGACGTTTGGGACTTTATTAGTAGTTGATCTGTAGACAGTAATTGCTTAGAAGCCGAAGTGACGATATTTTTAACAAACATGTTCAAGCTGCGGCAAATCGATAGATTATTTTCAACTGAAAGCAGATGTAAATAAATTTGTAATTATTCAAACGATTTTGATTTTTTAGAAAATTTACAATACCGATATTTTTTAATTTTTAAATTATTTACACAAAAATAACAGATTTATTAAACTTCTCGATTTGAAGAAAAAAATTAAAAAAAAGTTTTTGATTACGAAATTTATAACGGTTTTGAATGCATTAACAAATAAATTGAATCAGAGCTATACCTATATAGACTTACTTAATTTGCGTTGCAACAAGTTATTGTTGTACAGGAAATCAATATTATTTTTAGAGTCTATGCTGCCATTCAGACTTTTGTCATAAACATCTGCGAAATATATTAATAAATGGTAATAGGAAAATTTTTAATAATGTTAGCAACCGATAAATAACGGTTAAAAGGTTGCGTGAACGCTATTATGGATTATTGCGATGACGGCTGTTAATTTGTTAGTAATAACGGTACTCAACATTTAAAATAATTAATAATGTTTTATAACAAACCTTCATCTGATTCAGATGCTTCACCTGGAACTTCTGCGGCCAGTATTATCTGAAAAAGTAATTTGTTAATATTATCGCAATTACATACATACATATGTATACTAAATGCAACATAATACGGTTTCTTTGCAAACCTTTTTTCTGAGATTTATCTCTTTTGACTCATCTTCAGATTCTGAAGCTTCACCGCGAACAACTTCATTCATTTTTTTATTGCTAACAAATAATTGTACATATATGTAAATATTTTTGTTAAAACTACTTAACATTTATGTTTGTATATGTTTAAACTAATACAATTAACAGGGTGTTTCAAATAACACGTCAAAATTTCTTACAGTGATGTCGACTGTTTTAAAATATGAAAAGTTATTGAAAAATGCAAAATGCTTTGCTTCCTTTTTTTAACTTTAAGCAGTAGATATTGGCACGGACTAATTAGAATGTATATAGTTTATTAGAATGTATATAGTTACAAGCTAAAGTCGGTTCTTTTTAAAAACGACTTTAAATTAAAAACCGTTTATTAAAGTTTTTGCTGTTATAGTCAAAAATAAGGTATATTTTAAATTTAACCAGCTTTAAATTAAATAGTAAAATGTTTTCATACTCTGTTCAACTCATTTTGTATATTGTTTACGAATGAAACAAAAAAGAAAAAATGTCAATACATATTTTAATTTGTATAGAACAAGGCGAATAAATATTAATTCGCCTTGGTATAGAAAGTGAACAACAATTTTTTGATTTAATTAATAAAAAAATTATGGAAGCAATGCGGGCTGCTGTACTTTGGGATAAAAATGGTTGATATTGTGTTTCTAGGTAAGTTAAAAACAGCGTCGACTATTTTTAAGTTTTAAACAGACTTTTACGTTAAAAGTATATTTTAACTCGGCTATAGTATACCCTCTTAAAATACACTTTTTTATGACTATCATTATGGGCAATTTTTTAAATTTATTTAAAACTTTTTTAAAATAGAACTAAAACAGGTTTTCCTGAAATCTAGTAACTTCAAAATGTTACTACTTTAACAGTTTTTTCGTCCAGACTAGTCACGTTACGACCCGTCATTTGCCACCCTTTTATCCTGTCAAATCCTCCAGATATAGGTAGTTGACGTCGTAAAATATCTATTCCTCCATCAGCTTATAGTAATAGCCGATCTTTGGTTTAGCCGATTTCTTACAAAGTCCTACCACCAGCATAACCAATCATTGCAATCTTGTTGGCCATTTTTTTTTTACCTTGCCATAACATACATGCCCACCTTTCTGAACTGCAACCAATAAACACACCATGACTTGTTTAAATATAAATTTTAATTATTTTATAATTTGAAAAATGTTAAACCATTTATTTAATTACATTAAATTTAAAGTTGTAAACAAAATTTATCTTCCAACAGAAGGAAATTTAATTTTTTTAACAAAAAATATTGAAAGTACCTATGTATGTGTTTTATTTTAGTTTGCATAATAATTAATCAAATTACGAAAAGTGGTTTATAAATTTTACACTAAAAATATACATATTTTATTATATTTAACATTTTCTCATTTCTTCGGATTTTTCAAATGGGTGATAAGGATGTCCATAAGCTCTGCAATAAAACAATTTATTGATATTCTTAAAAATATTATCTATTAATAGAAAAATTATCTATAATGTTGAACGTTTAAAACTTTTTGGAAAAAATATGATTTTAAAGATTCAAAGATATTCTGTAAGTTGATAAAACATGTTTAAAATTTTTTTTATATATCGTCGGGTGAATTAAGGTTTGCTGCATTGCATTTAAAAAACACCTAGAAATAGATTATGTGTGATAAATACGTTCTCATTTTAAATCTGCAATTAATTTTTTTAAACTTCGAATATAAATTAAGCTCTTACTTTGCTTATGTCCACAATTAGGATATTTACCCTCACATATGCATGCTTTAATAGCAATTCTTATGGATAGCATATGTTGGTCCTTTCTTATTTTTATTTGAACAAATATACAAGTATAACAAATCCAGTTATTACCAAACGATATGTATGTTTATAAAATTTAGAAACATGTTTTTCAACAAAAAATCTAATAGGCATTAAAAAAATGTTTAACTAAAAAATTTATCGACATATTTGTAAACAGAAATTTTTTATAACCAAGAAGTTATCTATCTTAAATATATTGTAATTAAAAGAATTATCGAAACTAATTTTTACAAAAATTTTCCATAAATAAACTATATATCAACAATTCTTTTAAACAAATTAAAAGTTAAAAAAAAGATATTACAAGTTCTGACAAATTTGTTTTTGTAGTATGTACATAGCTGTAAAAATATGTATTTTTTAGGTTAATAAAATTTAAATTTCAATACAAACCCTGAAAACATAAAATAACGCACGTTATGATTTAGACTTTCAATATTTGTCATATCATTAGGAGACAATTCAAAATCAAAAATATTTATATTTTCAATAATATGTTTTTTGTCCGTGGATTTAGGTATTACCGCACTGGACTTGATAGCGCAATAAAATTTGGCCTGGAGTACGTTTATACATTTCGGCCAAATAAAGAATCTAGAAAATAGAAAAATTTATTACTAATAATAATAAACATACATAAATTTGTAAATACATACCTTATAATCCTTTAAAAGTGACCTTTTACTCTCTTCTTGGGCTTTTGCCCATGGCCGTTTGGGAGAGCCAACCGGAGCATAAGCGGTTATACAAATATCATGACATTTGGCATAATTAATTAACTCTTTTTGAGTCAAATAAGGATGTACTTCCATTTGCAAAGTTTGTGGTATAATATTGCAATTCTTAAGCAAACGATTAATTTGCTCAACATTAAAATTGGAAATACCAATATTTTTGCACATTTCCTTGTCTATTAAGTATTCCATAGCTTTCCAAGTATTGACGTAATCGTCATCGGAATATAATGGTTTACCTTCACAAGATGGAAACAAATTATCGCTATGTTGAAAGCCCATGGGTGTATGCATTAAATACATATCCAAATAGTCGAGGTTTAAATTTTCCAAAGTTTGATGGCAAGCAAAACATACAGTGTCAGGATCGTGATATGTATTCCATAGTTTGCTGGTAATAAATAAATCTTCTCTAAAAAACAAATTAAGAAACAAATCAACTCCTGTTCTAAGTTCCGGGTGAAATAAAAACGTTTGAAAAATGTTATTATTTTGTTTTTACAAATGTTTATGTTTGTAGGAAATAATGTGCAAAATTTACCGTTTTACTACTCCACTTTGAATTTTGTCTTTTAAAACTTGACCAATTTCTCGTTCATTTTTATATAAATGGGCACAATCAATATGCGTATAGCCGGCATCAATAGCCAGTCCAACTGCTTTTGCTACCACTTCTGAGTTTTTCTGTGAAAATGAGGTTTAATTAAAAAAAAAAAAATGTATACCCTTCACTACAGGTGTCAAGGTATTTTAAAAGTTTTATGCCCGAAATATTGCTTCTAACACACTAAGAACGCCTAATAAATAAACTCGCTCTCAAATGTCTTAAGTAAAAAAATGATTTGAGAATTTAAGAATCATATCTTTCTGAAAAAGGCAGTTTTACAAATAAAGATTGAATTTTTTCTATTTTATTTATTCTCAAATAAAAACCTTAAAACTAGCCAAACTTATAAATAAAATAAATTATGGACCAAGAACTAAGAAAATATTTTTTTTATGTTTAAAAGATTTTATTGAAAACACAACAGGTTGTTAAAATTCTTACCTTAATATCTTGATTATCAACGTTGTTTTCAGCTTTCTGAAAAATTTTAAAAGATGAAATTAATTTTTTATTTGTAAATTAAGGCAAATATGTGTTTACCGTCTTTTGGTTGTCCTCAACCTTTTCCAGTAAGGCAAAATCCTTGGTGCTCTTGATCATTAAAAATAAGAAAACAATATAAAAACTTATTATTTATTGTTTAAAAAATTTATATTTACTTACACTCCATGTACCAAAACCAATAATGGGCATTTCATTGCCATTGTTCATAACAATTGCCGGTACTTTACAATGATGGCGAATTCTGAAAATTCAAAATTCATATTCAAACAATATACATACATATTTACATACATGAGTATGTAAATATAAATAAGTATGTTTTTACTTACGCTATTTGCAATATATTTTTTATATTTTTTGGCAAATTTCTATTTAACAATGTTTTTAACATTGTGTGTTTTTATTACTATTTTTTTTTTAATTATTGTCAATATAAAATCAAAAATTTGATAATTAAAGTAAAACTGTTTAAGTTTGTGTAGAAAAAATTGGTAGTTTTAAAGTCATTTCAATAATAATACAAAAATTGACTGCCTGGCCCACAAAATGCGAACAGTATTTCCATGGTATAACTACACTAGTTATACCATGAGTATTTCTTTCGAATAAATATATTTGAAAAAAAAAAAAACAAATTTAAACTTTTTGTTAAGATTTAAAAAAAAAATAATAAAAAAATGGGTAAATTGTCGAAAGCTACAGCTTAATAATATGTTTTGATTAATAATCTTTTAAAAAACACCAAAAAATACTTAGTAAAGGAAAATAAAATTATGAAAATTATAATGGTATGTATGTAGTTAAAGGCTTAATATTAAGCTTAATAATAATAATAAGTTATTAATATTTATTATATACTATAACAGAGAAGTAATAGAAATATTCCTTAAAGCAAAAAACATTAATAGAAAATTTGTGTGAAAACTTTCTCGGGGACCTTCAACACTGTTTTTGAACAACTCTATTTAGTGAATTATTTAGAGACGTCCTAGAAAAGGTGATTTAAGTAAAAAAAAATATTTAGTGTGTGTTTTTTTTTTAATTTGCATATTATTTAATACATTTACAAAAAGTGGTTTAAAAATTCGACACTAAAAATATTTAACATTTTATATTTGTTTCGGCTTTTTCAAACGGGTGATAAGGATGTCCATAAGCTCTGCAATAAAACAATTTATTAATATTTGTAAAAATATTACCTAGTAATAGAAAAATTATCTTTAATGTTCAATGTTTATAACTAGAGAAAGAGATATTCTCTAATTTAATAAAACATGTTTTAAAAATGTTCAAAATGAATTGAGGTTTGCCGCATTGCATTTAAAAAAAAATTACATAGAAATAGATTATGTTTGATAAATATGTCCTCATTTTAAATCTGCAATTCATTATTTTAAACTTCGAAAATATATAAAGCTCTTACTTTGCTAATGTCCACAATTAGAATATTTACCCTCACATATGCATGCTTTAATAAAAGAACATAAGGTGGCACAAAGAGTTTTTATTTTTAGTAAACAACTTTTAATTTGTTTTGTTTAAAAAATATATAGTAGTATAAAGTAAACGAATACTCCTAGTAAGTTTAAAAAAATCTATTAAACATTAAAAAAAAATTTTTTTAAACTAGAATATTCGTCGAAATGTTTGTAAAATATGAGCTTAAAGAAATTTTTAATAAACAAAAGTTTATCTCAAATATATTGTAATTAAAAGAAAATAATTTTTTTCAAGTTCATTAATTAAAAAATGTTCAAGGAAAAACCATTTAACATTTTTTAAAAAACTATTTAAAGTTTTACAAAAAATCCAGAAAAATATTACAAATTCTGACAAGTTTGTTTTGGTAGTAGGTGTAAACTGAAATTGGTAAAAAATATGTATTTGTTGTAAGGTTAATAAGCTTTTAATTTTAATACAAACCCTGAAAACATAAAATAACGCAATTTATGATTTAAACTATCAATATTTGCCATATCATTAGAAGACAATTCAAAGTCAAAAATATTTATATTTTCCATAATTTGTTTTTTATCTGTGGATGCAGGTACTGCCGCATGACCACACTGGACTTGATAGCGCAATAAAATTTGGGCCGGGCTGCGTTTATACATTTCGGCCAAATGAAGAATCTAAGAAAATTAAAATTTATTACTATTAAGAATATACATATCGCACACCCAGTTCAAAAGTGACACAACTCAACATTTTCATTTTTAAAGTTTATATGCTTAAACTATGCACATTGCACTTTTTTTATCTTTAAGAAAAATATCAGTGTATTTTTTTGTTGTTAACAGTTGCTAAAAACAGTTATGTCTTTCTTTATGTTTCAATTGGTATAAAGTTGCAATTCATAAAAGTGACTTATTTTTAGATGTGTCAGAAAATATAATGGTAATAGATCCCTACGCTAAATACTAAATAGTTTTAATTCGAATTCAATGGTCCAACGTTTTTGTTTTTACCTATTTTTATTTACGTGAAAAACATTTTATTTCGATTTCTGAAAAATTAAAAATTTGGAGTTGTGTCACTTTTGAACTGGGTGTGCGATATGTATGTAAGTATGTATAAACATACTTATGTATAAAGCGATTTCTATATTTAAAAAAACAAACCTTATAATCATTTAAAAGTGACCTTTTACTCTTTTCTTGAGCTTGTGCCCATGGCCTTTTGGGAGAACCAAGCGGAGCATAAGCGGTTATACAAATATCATGACATTTGGCATAATTAATTAACTCCTTTTGAGTCAAATAAGGATGTACTTCAATTTGCAAATTTTGTGGTATAATATTGCAATTCTTAAGCAAACGATTAATTTGCTCAACATTAAAATTGGAAATACCAATATTTTTGCACATTTCCTTGTCTATTAAGTATTCCATAGCTTTCCAAGTATCGACGTAATCGTCATCGGAACGTGATGATGGAAACAAATCATCGCCATGTTGTAAGCCCATAGGTGAATGCATTAAATACATATCCAAATAGTCAAGGTCTAAGTGTTCCAAAGTTTGATGACAAGCAAAGCATACGGTGTCAGGATCGTGATATGTATTCCATAGTTTGCTGGTAATAAATAAATCTTCTCTAAAAACAATCGAAATTATCACCATGATGTTTTTAAATATGTTTATGTTTTTGGGAATTTATAAGAAAGATTTACTTACCGTTTTACTACTCCGCTTTTAATTTTATTTTTTATAACTTGACCAATTTCTTGTTCATTTTTATATACATGGGCACAATCAATATGCGTATAACCGGCATCTATAGCCAATTCAACTGCTTTTGCTACCTCTTCTGAGTTTTTCTGTGAAAATGTGTATTGATTTTTTTAATTAAGATTATGTATTCGTTACAGTATTTTAAAAGTTTTAAGCTCTGAATATTGCTCATATATAAAACCAAGCTTAAAACGTTAAAAATTTTTACCTTAACATCTTGGTTATCATAGTTTTTTTCATCTTTCTAAAAAAAAAATATATCAGGAATTGATTCTTTTTTTTGTAAATTAAGCAAACATTTACCGTATTTTCGTTGTCCTCAATTTTTTCCAGTATGATAAAATCCTTGGTGCTCTGAATCATAAAATTAAAAAAAAAATTAATTATTTTTAGCTGATGCTGTTAAAAAATTTATATTAACTTACACTCCATGTACCAAAACCAATAATGGGCATTTCATTGCCATTATTCATAACAATTGCCGGTATTTTACAATGATGGCGAATTCTGAAAATTCAAAATTCATATTCAAACAATATATGTACATACATACATGTACATATGTTGTTACTTAACTTACGCTATTTGCAATATGTTTGTTATATTTTTTGGTAAATTTCTATTAAACAATGTTTTTAACATTGTGTGTTTTTATTAATATTTTTTTTTTTAATTATTGTCAATATAAAATCAAAATTTTGATTTTTAATGTAAAACTGTTTAAGTTTGTGAAGGAAAAAATATAAGTTTGAAAGCCATTTCATTACATTTTGCTTTTTTAAAATAATTTTTTCTACTATAGGGAAAAAAGCTTGAAAAAAACTTTCAGCGGTAAATAGTTAAAAAGCTTGCAAGACTAGACATTGCATATTCTTACAATAAACTTAAAAATATGTAAATGCATCATCCACACGTGCAACAAGAAAGTGAAATTGTACAAAAGAAAAAAACATTTTTATTATGAGTTTGGAATTAACAAATTCGAATATGATTCCTTTTGTTACTTTAAAAAATGGTCGTAAAATGCCTATGATTGGCCTGGGAACATGGAGGGTAAGTACTTTTCATAGTCATGTTAACGAACTTGACCATCGAACTGCAGTGTATTGCAAGCAAGCAAGGTCATTTACAAATATATATGTGCGTATGTATGTACATATGTGCCTTCGTACATATTTGTTGTTATTTAAGCTTTTTAACAAGAACATACAAATATAATATTTTTTGCGGTCAACGATGTTACTTTAAAATCTTGAGTTTGTTAGTAAAATATTAAAAATGTTCGATTAACCGAAAAATGTATGAAAAAAAAAATTATTTAAAAAAAATCTTCAAATAAACCGTTTATCGCGTAAGTGGTATAAGTCTAAAACTACTTAGTGAATGTTAATAAAATTTATGAAAATGCAAACCATATAGAAAATGTATGTCTTTTTAAAATCCTATTTTATTAGCTAAATACAGAACGAATTCTTAATATTTTTGCAGTTGCAACGTAAAGCTTCAGAAGTTGTATGTGATGCGATTGATGTGGGATTTCGGCATTTTGATTGTGCTCATATTTATCGAAATGAAAGTGAAGTTGGTAAAGCATTTAGGGAAGTCCTAGAAAAGAAAATCGTAAAAAGGTAATTCAAGAATAATTAATGTTTTCCATAAATAAAATACTTTTATATTTGCTTTTTAGAGATGATCTTTTTGTTACCAGTAAACTTTGGAATACATTCCATCACCCTTCAATGGTACGCCAAGCTTGTGAGACTACTTTAAAAAATTTAAACCTAACATATTTAGACAACTATCTCATTCACTGGCCCATGGCCTATAAGGATGGCGAAGAACTGTATCCAAAAAATGAAAATAATAAAATCATATTCTCAAATGTCGATTTTATTGATACCTGGCAGGCTATGGAGGGTTTAATAGATGCGGGCCTATGCCTCAGTATAGGTCTTTCAAATTTTAATATTTCGCAAATAGAACGTATTTTAAATGTAGCCCGCATACCACCCGCAAATTTACAAATTGAATGTCATCCCTATTTGAATCAACAAAAACTAATGCAGTTTTGTAAAGATCATGGTATTGTGGTGACAGCTTATAGTCCTTTAGGATCTCCAAGTTCTCCATATGTGAAACCGGGTGAATATTCTATACTCCAAAATCCCAAAGTATTAAATTTAGCTGAAAAATATCACAAAACACCTGCCCAGTTGTTATTGCGTTATCAATTGGATCGTGACAATGTCGTTATACCAAGATCAGCTAATAAGAATCATATGCAAGAGAATTTTCATGTATTGGATTTTAAAATAGAACCAAATGATATCGATAAATTAAATAGTTTAGATTTTGGCGGACGTTTTATGATAATGGCAGAGTAAGTTAAAAACAAAAATGGAATGTAGTTATATAATAAAATGGAAAATAATAATAATATTTTAAATTTTTTACAGTGCCCAAGGCCATCCACATCATCCTTTTGCGAATGAATAAATAAAAAAATTTTAAATACATTCATACATTTTTAATAAATATTACATGTGTACCTGTTTTTATTATATACATATATGTACATAGAGATAATTAATAAATAAATAGAAATATACATACATACTTTTAAAAATTTTATACTTAAAATTTTACTAGTTATCGTTAGCTTTAAGTTAAAATCGTTAAAAGCTGCTACTACCACATTTATGTACAAAATACATTTTTGATTTAAAACAAAACATTTTTTTTACGTTAAAAGTAGTACAAATAAATAAACTTTGATTGATTTTCTTTAAGGAGTAGTTTCCATAAATATTTATTTATGTATATTAGAATGAAATCACGTTTGCTATGATCAATGTTCACAGTAATTTAATCTGTTTAATGATCCAAAATTGTATATGAATAAAATAAAGGTTAACGTAATCAAAGCTTTAACGGTTACGATTTTTGCCCGTAATAGTTAAATTTTTTTTTTTTAATTAAAGTAATAATAGTGGTAGAGATTTTCTAGTCCTGGCAGCATTTGAGCTACTACCCAAGAAAAAGGTTGCTGTTTTTGTACATGTCAATAAGGTTCATATAAAATTTTGTGTATTTAGATTATTTTAAAACCCATAATACACTAAAATACATACATACATATGTACATATGTAGAAACTTGTTCATAACGTTTTCTATAATAGTATAATAGTTTGCCAATCTAACAGTGACAGTGTTTTGACTAATCACGTTTTTTTTTTAATTTTAAACTTGAAATGTCAAGCACATTTTTGATTGTATTAAATATGTTTGTGATAAGAATGCCATTCGTTAATTAGTTGAATCACGTCCTTCTCGTTTTGAGGTCCTTCCAGCCCCTGATATTATAAGTTTGCGTCAAATAGCCAACGATGAAATGTTACCGCCCAAAAAGAAACAGGAATCCCTCAATAACACTTTGCAGCCACGTAAATCTATTTTGAAAAAGACAAATTCCTTTAACCTTAAAGCTTTTGCACCCTCCTCATTACATAGTCCCAATATAATGCCATACACAACGATAACTGGTACCGAGTATCGCATACGCAATGCCTTCGAGGCGATATTTAATAAGAAATCAACCACCTTGCAAGATGTTCAGCCTGCCCACGGCGAGCCCGG
>NDXZ01039722.1:0-13681 GCA_003055125.1 Paykullia maculata | reverse complement strand
TATATACCCTTATCACCTAAGGTGAAGGGTATAATAATAACTTCCTGACGATGCCACACAATGGAGTGGCGAAATATTGAAAATAAAAACTATTTTTTATATAAAAACAGACCTTAAGCTTGATTAATAAATTTGTGAAAATAATATAAAAAATGTCAAAAAACTAGAATAATATATTTAAAAATTAAAACTAATATGATGTGCCTTTAGTTTAGTTTTTCTAATCATAATATTAATCCGTTCAAAACGGTATTAACACCCAGAACTGACACCACTGCTTTTGCGTCTGCGCTCTTTAAGTTCTTAAATACTTTTAAATGCCTTCATAAGTCTGGTTTTTGTTATTGGTGTTTTTTTATCGTTGCCGGTCTTAATACATACATATGTACGTTAAAATGTTAAATGTTGTTCTTTGCAACTATTAAAATATCTTATTCAAATTTCTGATTTATTCATTCCCCATTTTTTTCATTTATCTATCCATTCATTATTCATTGAATTTTTAAATCTATCGATTGCTTTGCCCTCTAACTTGTTCTTTCTTTTGGCTGTATTTCACTTTTTCCTTAATTTCAGGTATGTAAATGAAACAACGAATTTTTTTTGACATCATAAAAAATTGTTTAACATCTAAAGATTTATTTACGAACAATTAATAAAATATACAATGACATAAATTTACATATTTACATACACATATGTATGTATGTGTGTATATATTTTTTGTTGTATAAAATAATTGTTTTTATTTATTTTTTATTGTATGTACCCTGATTTAATGAATATTACGATTAATATATATGTATGTACATATATGTACGTATTTGTTTTTGTTTTTGTTGCTTTAAAAAAGTACTATATATAAATATATATGTACATATGTATTTATATACATATTTATATATAGATAGAGTATATATCTAAGTTTATATGACTTTTTAGTTGTATTTTAATTAATTTGTTTATTTTCGTATTTGTTGTTGCTGTTATTGTTTATTAATATTTCTTGAGTTTAGAAGTTAGATTGTTATAATTATAAAAATAAGAATAAAAATATTTTCAATTGGCAATTGGTTCAAATGACTAAAATATTATTCAGTTTTATTGTTGTTGCTAAACTAAACTTAAAGTTATTGTTTTTGTTTTCTATATATGGTGTTTATGGCTGTTTTGTTGTTGCTGTTGTTGTGGTAGTTGCATTTTTTTGTGTATTCTTTACATTTATGTAAAAATATTTGCAGTCTGGTTCTAAATAGTAGCTTTATATTTTGGTTTCTTTTTAAATATTTTAGTAAATTCTTTACTCGGTGTTAAAGAAAACACAAAAAATCAAAAGTCTCTGTTAATTTCAACAAAGTGATAGAGATTTCATTGGTAATAGAGAAAAAACTGTGTAAATCGTTAATAATTACATTTTATGTTTATTCAAAAGATATTGTACATTTGAGAAAAATATAAGCAAAAAGTTAAGCAATGAATTCCTTAAAAATCATCTACAATAATTTAAAATTTACTAAAGGGAACTTTTAATTTGGGAAATCATTTTGGTGTTATTACCTTAGTTTTCATATTGTTTTTTTTTTGTGCTGAATAAAGATTTTAAACGTATCTTTTGCATGTTTATGCAATCATTAAAAATAAAATATAGTTATAAAATAATAAAAAAAAAATCGATCAAAAAAGAAGAGGACAATAATCCATATATTCATTGTCATAGCATTTGTTTACAAATATTTGAGATCATTTTTTTAATGGGTTTGCTCTTGGTTGATTAGTTAGTTGGATTTTTTGCTCGTTTGACTTAATTTAAAGTTTCAGTTGTTATCATTTCGATTTAATTTTACGATCTGGCAGTGGCAGTGGGTGATAGTCTTTTGCAAGGTTGCTGAGTATCTGACTCATTATCATCATCGAACATATTTTCTGGGGCAGACCAGCGTCTCTTGCGTGACATGGTGACATCCAAAGGTTGTGTCTGTGGTGGTAGTTGCTGCTGACAATGGCTATTTTCCAATTCGGCGGGATGAGAACTATGACTACTGTTTAGAGTAGAAGACAGATTATAATGGGAATTTGAAATTCTTTGTTGATTATGCTTAAGTTCTGTTTGTCTCAGGTGTTCCTGTTGCTGTTGTTGGGCTAATTGAAAAATTTGATTTTGATAAAAAGCAGGTAAATTTTGCAACATGGCAGCATCCATAACGACTTCTTTCAGATGTTCGTGAGGCAGTTGAGGCAAACCCTTAGCATAGGCATAAGAAGACATTAATTTGGCCATTTCAGCATAAGCGAGCTGTTGTACTTGATGGTGCTGCTGTTGCTGCAGGTGATGATTTGGTTGTGAAACAGGTATTGAAAAGGTATGAGCATTCATTGCGGCAGCATAAGTTGATTCCGTTGCTGTGTTCATTGTTGGCAACGAAGGTGACTTAAGATTAGCTGCATTGGGACTAGACACTGTCAATGAATGCCTTTTTTGATAGAGTAAAGACTCATTTACTTGATTTATTGAGCTATTCTGTGTGGCTTGAGTTACAGGCGTTGTTGGTTGTAGTGGTTGCTCACGCTTTGTTAAAGATATACAAATATCTCCAACTTGCAAACGTTGACATTTTAGACCAAACACTTTTACGGACATTTCGGGATTGCACGAAGCCCATCCTTGACCATACACAAAGAATGGATGATCCGAAGATACTTCCATATCAACCTATTTTGCAAAGACAAAATTAATAAAAATGAATAAACTGTTTCGCTTAGAGAATGTCTTGACGATAAAAACTATTACCTTTGATCGGTTTCTATCATAACTAAATGTTATCACAGCCGTTGCAGGTAGACTAGTGTTAATCTTGACAATAGTGGATTCGGCCAACTGATGATGCGGACTGCGATCAGCACATTGTATGAAATCTTCCGTGCGCATATCTTCAACTCTACGCAAAGTTCCATTAGCAAGTTCTATGTAGTTGCCTTTTCTAAAATTTGAGGTGGTGTTATAAGTTCTGTAAGGCAAAAGAGAATATTTTTTTTACATTAAACTTTTTGAAACTGCGTATTACAAACTTGATATAAATTTGTTGGTTTAAGGCAAATATAGACGTAGTTTTTTAATTAAAGCAATACTTTTCTAAATCATATATGTACATATCTGCTATGTTGATGCTAAATACTGATCCGTAGGACTTCTTGCGACTTAAAAAAGTTAAGTTTTATTCCCCTATATATTAGATTTTACGGGGTCGTAAAGGAAAAATAAGTCAAAAACAAGTAAGAGCGCTATATTTGTCTGGGCCAAATCTTATATACCCTTCACCATGTGTGGCCAAATGGTATTATTTTTTTCAAATATATTTGTAGTTTATTTCAAAGCTGCAAAACAATAATTTGTTTGTGTAAAAAAAATTATTTTTTTGTGGAAAAAAACGAGGCAGTCGTCTTTTTTTGCTTATATCTCAGCCGGTTACTGATGGATCTTGCCAGTTTTCAACACCGATTTTCTCGAAATTATTTCCAAAAGTTTGATACCACATACCTGGGTGACCTATGGGAGCTACGAAAACTTGATTTCAACATACACACGGATAGACGGACAGATGGACATGGCTAAATCGACTTTCCTATCTATAAGGATCCAGAATATATATACTTTATAGGGTCGCAAATAAATATTGTAGAAATTACAAACCTATATACATATACCTTTATCACATGTGTGAAGAGTATAAAATTACCACATGTGTGAAGGGTATAAAAAAATGTTTATAATTATATTTTATAAATTTGCATGAAACATTGTTTTTTAAAGCGATTAAATTTAACATACATACCTCATTACGGGAGTTTTATTTTGTTCCGTCGCACTATCACTATTGCTTGGTGGCCGTAAAATGCGGTGTTTTAGCGATCCTTCTTTACCATTTGGTACTTTGAAATGAGAATCTTTTGTTGCAACGGCACCGGACAAACGTTCATTCACTTTGTCGTTGAGATAAGTACCCGTACTGTTGTTTTTACTGCTGCCACTGCCACTTAATCTCAATGGTGTTTGTGAACTTAATGCCGATGTTTGTAAATCCTTTTTATGATGCTGCTGTTTTTCCACTTCATTTAAATTACTATTCATAATAATCGGTGAATATGGTTGCTGCTGATGAGATTTGGAAATAGTCACAGGTTGTACGGAGGGCGCCGGCGCCATCATTGATGAACCTGTGGAATTATTTAAAGAGGAAGGTTTCATGGAAACTACTGAAGGATTGACAGCAACTGAAGATGATGATGGTGGTGGTGGAGGAGGAGCTAAAGCTGTGGGACTGTATATGCCACAGGCAGCAGCTTGTATGGCCTTTATATAGCTTTCATTTGGCGAGAGCGCCGCATGTAAAGGTAGCCCCGTCATATAGGATGCATGAGCAGCATGTATGGCACCGGAAAACATAACGGGAGCTCCATAGAGAGCAGCATTATTGGCATATAAATGCTGGTAGTTAAGCGGAAAAGCGGTGGGCATTGAGCCAGCAGTCAATTCCATATTTGAAAACGCACTTTGGCTAAGATTAAGAGTATCGTTTAGGAGAGGTTTTTGCTGGTGGGATGATGGAATGCTTACGGGGGACATAGTCCGATCACCACTATCCTCGTTATCGTCGTTTTCTACGTCTATTGAAGCTGAGGTCGACGAAGAGGGCGATGAGATATATGAATTGATATTGTTGTGGGCTAACAAGTCGTTGTTGTAATATGTTGTAAATGTTGACTTTCTTATGGAATGACTTAAATCCAAACCCGTATTTGTTACTAGATTCATGGGCACAAATTGGGAATCTATACGATATTGTTTTTCTGCACTTTTGCTGTTGCTTTTATTGTTATTATTGTCATTAACATAATCCGTTTGGTATGTGGGTTTTTGAGATGGGGGAGTTGTTATTGATGCTATAAAATTGTTATTATCACTTCGTTTTGCTGGAAATACTGTACGATATGCGTTGTAGTTGTTATTGTTGGCTGTGACTTGATCAAAATAAAAGCGATTATAATTCACCAAAGATATTTTGTCTTCATCATTTGACATGCTATAATCGAGATATTTAATTAAAACTCACACAAGCATTAAAATATCTACCATTAAACAACACATTATTAAAATGCTAATTCGTTTCAAATTAATTTGATGCAATTCAGTATCGATTAAAATTCACTCTTTCAGTTTTTTATTAAATATATAAATACATTTGTATAGGTATATATTTTTCTTATATCATTATTTTAAACAGGAACACAATGACTGACGAATTTCATCAATGGAGATCAATAAGATGTTTTATAACAACTTTAGAAATTTTGGCACTTTGTCGTATAAATATGTATCTAAATATATAATGTAAATAAATATATTATATATTTTTCACACGCGCTTATAGGTACATATTTCTGTAATAATATAAATATTTTTTGTTATTACATTCGTATGTTGTTTTATTAGATTTATAGGCTGTTGTTGTTATTATTTTTAAAATTTTCATTCAATCTCGTTTTATTTTTTTGTTATTTTAATTTAATTTAATTTAAATTATTTATTCATTTTATAATAGTTCTTTTGATATCAAAATGTTGTTATTATTTTTATTTTGTAGTTGTTGTGAAAATCCAAAAATAGTTCTGATCAATTATTTTAAATTTTAGACCAAAATAATACATAATAATAAAAGCGAACATATAGTATTTTTCATACGTCAGAGTTAACACCGGCCCTGTCCGTTTGTTAATATGTATGTAGTGTGTTTTTATTTTCAGTTTAAATTGTTTTGTTTATATGATTTGATCACTATTCAGTTGTGTTTATTTCAGCTTTTTCATTTCTTTGAGAATTTTTTTCATAAAAGTCCTCCGATCTTTACTCTTGCCTTAATTTTTCGCTTAACAACTAATACAAGTACTTTTCACTCTGATTATTGAACTTATACTAACACGATGTATCAACAGACAGCTAACTAATCGCTTCGCCTTCTCGTAGCAGCACACTTGCTTTCAAACACATAGAACATAGACAACAACAACAAAGTTGAACAACGAACGCAACACAAGACAGCAGCAACACACTTTACCAGACAGACGGCAAGACAAACAAAGCGAGAAGAAACATTAAGAGAACAACAACAAGGAAAAAAAATAAATAAACAAACAAATTTTACTACAACTACTATTGCAATAACTAAAACACTAGTCGGTCAGTCAGTTAGTGAGTCGTACTCATAGTAGTGTTCATACATACACCAACATGCAGACTCACTAGCATACACACACACACGCACACACTTCACTAAATATCGGCAGAGAAGCAACAAGAAAAGAATTTGTATCCATCCAATACAACCAACTGAACCAGCTAGCAAACAAAGTTGTCCGTATTACGTACATAAATATGAATAAGTATACATACATACATACATATCTAGCAAATCTATCTAGCCAGCCAGCGAACTAACAAACCTAACAGCCAGCCATCCATCCATCCATACATTTTTCCATCCTCGTTTGTCTTTGCTAAAACATTCCTTTACTACGGCGGCTACTCACACCGCCATATAAATATGTACTCTCAAGTTCTACTAATACTCTTACAACGTACGATCGTCTATGTGAAAAAATTCTTTATTAAAACGTTTTTTTTTCAAGTTAATTTTATTTATTTAAGGATGACCAGACTTAGTTTTCTTTCCTTAAACAAAAAAATTGCTAACAGAGATCTTAGGTTTCCATTCTGAATTTTTATGTTTGTTAATTTGGTTTTAAAACAAAAGCCTGACTTTCCCTGTATGGTTTTTTTTCACATCACATATGTGTGTTAGTTAGTCGTATTTTACCGGCTAAAATTCGGTCGAATCTATGCGAAAGAGAAAAAAGATTCGACCTCTCGAAGTCGTTGCGGACATTTGAACGATCACATATTCGATATTAAAACATTAAATGTACATACTTGTATTTATAGTTTGTTTGTTTTATTAAATTTTTTCTTAATATCGAAATTGTTATTAAAACAATTTGAGCTGATTTTTTATGTTTCTTTTGGTTTGATTCTTAAGCGAATGTGGGATTGGGTTTTTTAATATTCAACGACTTTCACTCTTTTGCACTGTTCTCATACATAAAGATGTTGCGACTCTGGAGGAAATCTAAAAGGTTAATATGCTGTTTAAAAACTAAAATTCGTTGTTGTAAGCGAAAACTTCACTACTATAATGTACAAGTTTCATTCAACTTAAGGTGATATTTTAATACTTTCATCTTAAATCTGGTTTTCGCATACACCGTAAACGGCACCGACAACGAAATTCCATACTTTTGCAAAGAAAAAGAGTTCTTTCCAGAAATTGGCGACGAAAATAAGGAACGTCACTGCACCGATCTGCCATGAAAAATCAACTATTTGGCAACGGAACGAAAGCAACATGGCATAGGTTGTTTTCGGAAACTTTTTTCTTCTTTTTTTCTTTGCAACTTGTTTTGGCCTGTTTTGTGCGTATCGGTTATATCTATAAGAAATGAGTTTTAACTGTAACTAAAATATCTTCTGTTCTAAAATAAAACATGGTTCATTGCTTTTAGTTTCTAAAATAATAAATTTGTGAAAATCAATAATGTTAAAAAGGTCGAAAA
This sequence comes from Paykullia maculata, assembly GCA_003055125.1. Lineage (NCBI taxonomy): Eukaryota > Metazoa > Arthropoda > Insecta > Diptera > Rhinophoridae > Paykullia > Paykullia maculata. The sequence continues at coordinate 6,019 of NDXZ01039722.1, read as the reverse complement.
ACTAGAATAATTTTATTTATCTTTTTTCAAATTTTTATTTTCAAACTCTTCAACAACAACTCTTTATATAACAAAAATGTACAAAGATAAAAAATGCTGTTCTAAATTTATTATTCAAATTCTTAAATTATACAAAAATCTTACTTTTAAATTTTGGAACGTTTTATACTCAAATATTCCTTAAGTAGAAAACAGTATTGTTTTCAAAAATTATGCTAAAAAATTTTGCGAACAGAAAAAATTCTTAAATTTAGTCCAAATTAAAATTTTGTCCTAAATTAAGTCTTTTCCGTCTAAAATTATCATTCTTGAACCAAGCATTTTGTGAGTTTTTCGAATAAAACAAGTTTTAGTGCGTTATTCGACAGTACAGAACTTGAAAAACTCTCCACGATTAATATGATACTTACAAAAAGAACACACATAACAAAAATCGTTAAGTGGCTATGGCTGACAATTATATACGTAAAAAGTTTGATCAAAGGTTATTTGTTGAATTAAGAAATTTGATTATCAAAAAATTAAATATTTTGCCAAAAAAATATTTTCCCTTCGTGGACCAATCAAATTCCGATGTTTAAAAGTTTCGTTACACGCAAATCTGGGAATTGTCAAAACGCTGAAAAATTTGAATTTAAAGTATATACCAAAATCTATAAATAATAATACTGGTTTATAGTGCTGTATGGATTTAAATCGAAATTAGGATTTGAAACAGCAAAAATAGCCAATAAGGTTACAAGGAAATTGGTACTGAAATCTATTTCACAAAAATAAAAACCTTAACCAACATGTATGACAAACCTTTATACATCTTCAAACTGTAAGGTTATCAGTTTTGTTAATAAGTTACATTCAATTAAAATTTCGAAAATCACTGATCAACTGCCCAACCAACCTAATTAACATAAATGCAAGATTTCATTGTTAGTTTTTTTTTTTATAAGTCTGACCTGCTCTTTTCTTTGATTTTGTTTTCTTCCTCAAATACGATCGATATGAACCAAACATTCAATAGCAGCAGCTAAAATAATATTAATAACAACAAAAATTATTAAAATAAGTGTCTGTCTAACGAACCGTCTGTGGGCCGGTCATTTTGTCTGTATGATGTTGTTCGCTGAACATACAACAACATTATTATCATACTAAACACATACACATGCTCATTACATAAAAAACCTTTGCATCTCTGTTGGCTATTAAAGCAATCATAGTACTACTCTGTCGTAGTATGCATAAAAAAATATATGAAAAATATAACAGGTACTAATTCTTGTTATACAGGTTTTCTTTTTATTTATTTTTTTCTTCTTTTTTTTACTTTACTACAACTCCAAAACTACTACCACTAATACTAACACAAGTTCTTTTAACTACTGCTGTTGCTGTTATTGTTCTTGTCGATATCAACTTCTTTTGCTCTTTAAATCATTAAACCAATTTAATTGTATGGCAAGCACTCCAACACTACAAATCTGACCGATCAACCGACCAAACGACCGTATGTTCATAAAACAAACTGTTCACTTGAGTGCGTTCATGACGATGCGTCCCAAATAATTTTTTTTACGATTGATTTGATTTAGAAGTTTTCTTTTTTTTTATAATCATATTGTATTTTCTTCTATTTTTTTTTTTTTTAATGTTTGAACATTTATAGAAATAATACTATTATTTGTTTGATAGTCGTGCCAGTCAGAACATAAATGAATTGAATTGTTTATTTTTTTAATAAATTTTATTTAAATAAAATAAACAAAAAGTGTGTACGTAGTAAGTATACTGTACGTACTCGTATTATTTATTTTAAGTCATTAAGAACTACACATTTTGTTTGAACAACATCAAAAAACTCATTGTTATCTACTTTTTAAATAAACAAACAAAAAGTAATCAGAATTAGAAAAATGATTTTTAAACATAATGTTTTAAAAATATTGCTTTTTTTATTATGCAGGTCTTTTGAGTCGAAAACTTCACTTCCCTGGAAGTTCTTTTTTGGTTAGGGTTTAGATCAAATAAGTTTTTAAATAATTTAAGAAATGGATTTAATTTTTCTTTAAAATAAATCCCTTAGTTGAAAAAAAATAATCGGTTTTTAGTTTACAATAATACGTACGTATTTAAAATAATTTTTTTAATGATTTTTAAAATTCCAATTGGGACTCTAATCTTTTGCAATAAAAAAGAAAATCTTTATTAACAGAACAATTTCGATAACCTTTTAATTTTTAGAAAACTATAAAAAAAATGTATATATACATATATTTTTTTTAATAAAATTTTTTTTAGTTTTATACATGTAACAAAAACTCGTAATAAGATTTTTTACTTTTAATGTCTGTTTCTTTATTCGTTTGTTGTTGTTTGGGAAATTCTTGTTACTATGTAGGTATGTACGTTGTGGTGTAACAAATATGATTTGATTTGATCGATTGCTGTTTGTAACATAAAAACTAAATGTTTATGTAAATAGTTACTAAATGTACATTTAATAAATAAATATTAAGGTATAGTATGAAAATAAAACATAAATCGAGTTAGAGATCATTGTCCTTATCAATTATAGTTTCATTATTATACATTAAAAAATTCCTAAACAAATGCATGGCATACCAGCCATTCATCCATCTATCTATCCTATAATCTAGCCAGCCAGCCATCCATCTAAAGTCAGACAATTTCTATTTTACGTTTTTTTTTTCAATTTTTAATTTAAACAATTTTTTTCCTTTATTTGATGGGAATTTTGTTACTATATTTAACACAAAATGCCTTCTATCCACCGAATGGATAGACGGCCTAAGTTATTCGCGGGATTAAAATACATATTAACGAATGTACATATGTATCTGTCTGGGAATATACATATGTATGTATGTATGCATGTATGTATGTATGTATGTATACTTGAATGTAAGTATAAATCTGTAGGATTTTCAATTTTTTTTTGATTTTTTTTTATATTAATTTTTCATGTGCAAATGTGTGTATGTATGTATTACTCTTTTGTTTGGCTTTGTAAATTTGCGTAAAAATAGTATTTATCGCCGGTCTACTAAAGTTAATGTCTGGCAATATAAAAACTTTTTCTTATTATTTTTTTTTTGATGTTGCACTCTAGATTATTTAAGTCTAACGGATTTTTTCTGTCTTGTTAATGTAGATGATCACAATGATCTCCTCTAAACAAAACAAAAAAACAGAAATAAAGAATTATTTAAATTGTATATTTTAACGTTGTGAAGGCTTTCGCGTGGGCTTTAATTGTGTATATTAAAGATGTGATATAATAAAACTGATTTAAATTAGAGAATAGTTTTTAGTAATTCTCTGATATCTTTGAGCTTAGTTAGTTAAATAAAGCATTGAATTTTTGTGAATTTTATTTCTTATACTATATATGTATTTGAATGTGCATTAATATAGTATAAATGTAAAGGAGTATTTTTATCCATTTTTATTTTTATTTTGTTTTAATTTCACCAGTTTTAAGAAAATAATTTTTATTATAAAAAGATTACAAATTAATAATAAATAAATAATTCGAACATAAATCGAAATCACTCATTTCATCTTCATTAAAATTATATCCTATTTTATCATTGTGTTCCTATTAGTTTTCTATCTCCTACAGTATGCGTCCATTTTGTCTAGATTTGATTTAAATAATTTAATGTTAATGATCTAAGAGTATTTTTGTTGTATTTGGCAACACTTTATTATTGCTTAGCAAAATCATTATTAGTTTATTAATTTTTTTAAAAGTAATTTGCAAATACATATGTAAGTAGTAAAACAAATATTTATTGTAATTCTATTAAAAGTTTTCCTAGCAACAATTTTTTTTTATAAATAACAATTTTAACTACTGACAACATGCTGTAATACGAGTGCTATCAATTTTTTACACTCTCAGATTAATAGAATTTTGTTGAATAGAAACATCATGTGTCAATGAACTATAAGTATCGTGAAATATTATTGTTGTTCTTGTTGTTGCTGATATTTTGTAAAAAAAAACTGAACAACCAAACGATTTAAATTAATGATCTAAAGCAAAGATAGAAAGGTTTTGCATTAAATTAATACCTAATGCTACAGCATAATTGTGCAGAAAAAGTTAACATAAATTAAATCAACATGCCTGAGAATGAACAACAAAAACTACAATGTTCTACAAATAATCATACGTAAGCTTAAGAAATTGTTGTTATTGTTTTGGGTTTAGTTATTATATTGTATAAAGGTATGTATGTCTATACATACATACATAATATGGTATACATATAAATAAAGAAATATTTTTATCATCATAAATTTAGATTATGTGTCATTGCTATGTTGTTTTAATTTTTATACTAGAAAATACAAATCAAGCAACGACGACGACAACTGAATTGACCATTGCAGTTGTTGTTGCTGACGATTAACAACAGCAACCACGACAGCAAAAGAAAAAAAAAACAATTACGACTAATATCATACAACCTAAGATATTGTCGTTTACTATTTACAGTGAGATCGTTTGTATAAACAAAGATTTTCAATAACAAAAATTTTTTTTCTACACTATTTTCTATTTAAGGACATGTAATCAATTCTTAATTTAATATTTAAAGAAAACAATTTTTAGTAAAAAAAATATATGTATTAATATATTTAATAATATCTCTATCGGAAATACTTTTAGGAACATTTTTCAATAATTTGCTTTAAACAGAAAATTTGCTAAAGATTTGTTTAAATTAAACATTTATCTAAGACTTCATATATGTATATACATACATACATACTTATATGAAAATTTAAAGAATCTTATAGACTGTAAAATTTTTGTTCAAAGAATTTTCAATGAAAATTGTTTACAAGAACCAATCAAGAATTTATCGGCCTTTTTTTAAACAAACTTTTAAGAAATGATTAATAATCAACTATAACAAAGATTGAGTACAAGTTTCCTTAAATTTGTTGTTTCTTTTAATGAAGAGTCCATTGAAAGTTTGTCTTATGATTGTATACTTGTTCCCAGAAACAAGCGTTTTTTAAATACTTCATGTAGTTTTTTTTTTATAAAATGTCCCACTGTGCGTCAACAACAATAATGGAATCAATCTTCATCATTCTTTGTATTTTTTTTGTCGTTGTTGCTGTTCTTGATTACAGCACAAATGTTTGTTGCTTGTACTTGTTTACGTAGAAACGTTTATTCGTACAGAAAAAAAGTAACAATTTTTCTAGATATTGAGAGACGACGTGCTTTTCCATACTTTACGTATGAGCAACTTAACCCCCCAAATCATAATCATGATCATCGACATTATTATGAATACAACAGTATTTTATGATGATGATGGCTTTAATCATTATGTCTACCTTACTAAATATTAATTTAAGGTGTAGTACGAGCAATTTTTTACACATGTGCATACATACATATGTATGTTAAAGTGGTTGGTAGTATATTTACTTGAGCTCGTAGTAAACGTAATAATCTTTAACTTAGTTTTTGTTGTAGTATTAGTAAATACCCTGCTATCAATCGGAGATTTGATTTTCGATACTTGTGACTTAATCACCCCTATTTTCTATCCAGCATAGGTAGGTATAAGCAGTTTATTTTAAAAGTGGTTGTAGCTTTTTTTAAAGCGTACATAAAAAGATAAAAATATTCAGCTGTTTAACTGTATTGTTTACCTGTAACATAAGTAAGCTTTGACTACAGCAATTAAATGGTTAGACGCTAAGCATGCTTGAATACTACATGCATATTCGTCTGAGCCAAATTTTATATAAATTCTACCAATTACATAGAACTTCAAAACGCAGTTAAACACATAATGACAACCATTTTGTCTTTTGTTACAATGTAAACTATTTAGTTTGTTGTTGCAATATTTTTGTGTAAAACAAGGGAAAGTTTAATTTTTTGTGAAAAATTTTGACAAAAAACAGAGACAGTTTTGGTTAAATATCACCTTTTTATACCCTTCACCAGAGGTGACAAGGGTATATA
>NDXZ01039718.1:0-24632 GCA_003055125.1 Paykullia maculata | reverse complement strand
TATAATAACTTGCAAGCAACAGACAGACTTTTATAAAACACAATTTTTTTATATCGAGTATGACAGTTAAAAAGCACTTGTTTTGTTACTTACCTCGTTTGATTTGACTTGCACCTTTTTTATACAACACTAACACAACTACACTTTTTTTAACAAACGCAACGAAAACCGAACAAAGCAAAACAAAAGACCGGCATCAAATATGGAACTAATTTCGTACAACTTTTAACACTTATTTTTAACATTAATTAATAACTTTTTAAAGAATTTTTTTCACAAATATATTTAAAAACACTTTAACTATAATTTTATGAAAAAATATTTACAATTTCTCGATTATTTTATTACAAAAATAACAAATTTCTTAAGACACTTTCTGTGATCGACCGAACTGTAGAAAATTTGCGCGTAAACTGATTTTATGTATGTTACCAGAGTCGTTGAAGTTATGAATCTATTAAAAAGCTCTCTTTGTATAAGAGAATATGTGGAGACAGTTATTTATAAAGCATTATGATTCAAAAGAGAAGTTTATTATGGTTGTATGTTTAAAAAGTGCTCAATTTAAAGAAAATTTATGAAAAAATTTTATTAATAGAAACATTTTGATAATTTTTCTAATAAATAAAATAAAATAACTTTTTTATTGAAGGAAATTTTATAATAAACTTTTTTTTATGGAAAATTTTTAATTTATTTGCTGTTTATATTATTCTACCCCAAGGGGACGTATATACACTTTATTAAGGATACCAAGGCAAATAAGTGTTGTTATGACAAGATCATTAATATGTTAGCAAATTTTAGATAATAAAACGGCCTCGATTACTGATACTGATCGAACCTTAGTTCCTTTGCAATAATGTTATTGCAGTTTGCAATTTACGCTTTAAATTTTATTTGTCAACCGCAATAATTTTTGCAGCTTTAAAGTTGTGTGTTCCAACTTGTTAAGTCTTTTAACAACAATACAGTCCATCAGTCTTCAAAAATTTTGTCACACATATTTATTGTCTCATTGTGCCGTCTGAACGCATTCGTGTAACTGTTTCAGTGCGCGTCTGTTATGTTAAAACATGCGTTTTATGACGTAATTTGATTTGGGTATAACATGGCGAGAGCCATTTTTACTATTTTCGACGACTTGACATATGCCAAAGAACATGTATTAATTCCACAGCAGTAAATTTTACAATATAAGATACATATCGTGTGAAATCATCTTGAAACTCAACATGGTCATTCGCACAATATGAAGCAAAATTATTATTTATTGAGAACAACAATTGATTCTCTTTTTTAAACTCTGCCCTTTATATTAAAAACAAAAACTTTTTTCGTCAAAAGCAATAAACTTCATTTTTGTAACCATTATTATATTTATATTGTTTCATTTCCTTTTGTTTTTATTTATTTGTTGGTTTTTTTTTATTCTTAATACAGTATGCATAAGAAATATATACTTTTTTTGTTTAGAATTTTACGTACTTCGAAAGATAATAAAAAACAAAAAACAATATAAATACAAAAGCGAGGATGTTTTAAGAATATTTTTTTTAAGTTGGAAGAAATATGTAAAATTAAATTTAATTAAAAACAGATCTTAGTTTGTGTGTAATAATAGAAAATGTGTATTTATTAAATAAAAAAATATATATATATATATGTATGTATATATGTACATATATGTATAGAAAAAAAAAAAGAATACTCAAGTGCCATTAAAGGCACATTTAATATTTTATCTTAATGCTTCTGTGAAAACAAACAATTTTAATATTTAATATTTAATTATTTTTCGGAAATTGGAATCCTTAATTTGAAGTTTGCTAAGCTTTAATGGCACAAATATTTAATTAAATTTATATAAAATTTTTTGTAAAAATATATTATTTTATTAATGAATATAGAAAAACAGGATTAAAAAAATATTTTTTATTAAATTATTAAAAAAATACATAATACAAAGCTTTAAAAGAAAAAGAAATAAAGGACATATTTACGATTTAATTTTTTTTTTTATTATTTTTTGCATCAGACGCGTTTTAAATGTTTATAATAAATTGTAGTTGTTTTCACAATTAATTTTTTTTAATGTTTTATAGCGTTTTTATTGTTGATTTTGAATTTATTTTATAAAAGCAGGCCACAAAAGTTTACAAACGTTTACAATAAAATTGTAACTAAGCACACAAATTCTTTAAATTTATATCAAAAACTAAACTTTATATTTATTTTAAATGGAATAACTTATAATTATAGCTTTTGAATAACATTTGAAAGAAGTGACGAAGATAATTTTTTTTTTTTTGCTTATTTTTAACAAACGGTCATTTATTTGGTCAAAATATCGGTTTTACAAAATCAACATTTTAATGGAACCTTAGCTGCGTTGCCATTCACAAAAAAGATGTCAACTGGCAACTAACAGCTGCTATTTTTATTTGTCAAGTGAAATGATATGATGTACTGGCAAATGTATACTTGCAGTTTGCTGTTATCAACAATTAATCCATAAAACACGAGATATTTCATATTGCATGTAAAAACAGAATAATAACAATTTCAAGTTTGAATTTAAAATTAAATTTAAAAAATTTAAAACTTTAAACAGTGAGATCTACTATTAAGTAAAGAGAATTGCAAGTAATAAACTAGTAGAGAGAAAATTTATCGTTAAAGGTAAAAGTTCAGCAACACCTCGATCTTAAAAGCTTTAACTTAGGCTTAGAAGCTACTGCGCACTTGTATTAAAGAGTGATTTTACCGAATTTGTATGATTTATTTTTCATATAAAATTTTGAAAAAAATTCTCTAGAAATTTTGGAGTAAAATATAAATATTTTTTTTGGAATATTTTTAAAATTTCAAAGATTCTTTTTTAAAAATTAAACAAATCAATTTGATAAAAAAAAATACATATTGTAAAATTGAAAAAAAACCGTATGTAAAAAATCTTTAATTTTTTTTAAATAATTTCCAATGGAAGTTGTAAAATTAATACTTCAAATAAAAATGAAAACACGATACATATTTCCAGACAAAAATCCTTATAAAAGATTTAGTTTTTACAAAACAAAACTATCAAATTTTGATATTTAAAAAATTTAAATTTTAAACTTTCAAAGAGATGGTTAAGTTAACTTGTAAATCGATGACGGAAAAAAGTTTGTGGTTGAAAGAAAATGCTTATGCAATTTATAGACGAAAAGCATAATTCATACAAATTTGAGGTACAAAAAATTATTTTAAACAGAAATATTTTTAATAAAACATAAAATAGCTAAATTTGTTTAAATACAAAAAATTATAAAATAAAAATAATACAATTAGTGTGAATAAGCAGTTTATACTCAAAATCATTTGTAGACTTTCGTGGCACATCGTGTTAAAATTTATTATTTTTATATATATTATTTTACAGTTTAATATTGAAATTGTTTTTAGATGTGTGCATGATGTTGTTTTTTGAGTTTTTTCGTGAGAATGTTTAAAATTATTAAGTGAATGGATAAATGATTTTATGAGGGGAAGATTTCTGCACGTACTAGAAGTAGTTACTTTATGTATTATGGAATAGATTTGGTTAAAGAAATGAATATTGAGAGAATAGGGAAATTTCGAAAGTGTTTTATTTTTTCCTCGCTTTCGCCTTTTCTGTTTTTTTTAAATTAATTATAAACTATTTTTTTTAGCAATTTATTTCTTACGATTTTTTCAAGTTTTTTTTATGTTTTCTTAAATTTAATTAATGTTTTTATTTTTAATTAACTGCTTTTGTTTCTTGTATTTGTGGTATTTGTGTTTGTAATTGTAATTTTTTTCAATAGTTGAGCCTTTTAATTAAACTAAAAATGATTTATGGGGCGCTTTTCACTTTATAATTCTTTACTCTCGCCCTTCATCTGTCTTGTCAAATGTTTTGTAATCCTTCTTTTTATACTTTCCATGCCAGGAAACGTTTTAATGGCGGCCGGCCTCTCCTTATGCTCTTAGATCTTGTATTTTTTTTTAAGGGAGTGTTCATTAAAAAGAAAAACACAATGTACAGGGCTTATTTCAAGTTTTCTTCGTTTAAATCATAACTTTTGTTTTAAGTTTAAATTTTTTATCTATTTTTATTAGAAGTATGTTCTTTTTTAATTTTTTGTTTTCTAAATTACAGCTTTGTTGTAACTAATTGTATATAAATTATTATTGTTTTTTTTAATTTAATTTTTTTCTTAACGCTGCTTTCTTTTAGTTCTTTTTTCTCTCATTCTCCAACTCTATCTCATCTCTCATCATCAATGCATCTATCAAATCATCCATTTCTAACATGTATAAACAATGAATATAGTTTTATGTCTGTTGTTGATAGTGTTTGCCAGTGATGGCGATGACGATGATGACGACGACGACGTCTATAATGATGATGAAGATAACGATGTCGTTCTTGATTGTTGGTACTTATTGTTTTACTCTTTTTTTCATTTTGGATTTTTCCCATTATAATTTTTTGTTGTTGTATTATTATCATTAGTATTTTATGTAGCAATAAATGTAAATTTTCTTGTAATATTTTTGTGTGTGTAATTTCTCTTAAAGGAAATAATCTGGTGTTCTTCGTGTAACATGTGGTTCCCCACGTCTTGGTGCTGGGTCGAATTGTAGGCTGTAGAATAAATAATTAAATTGAAATTGTAATTAAATAAGAAACTTAAGGAAGATATATAATAAATGTAAATAAATATATAATTCAATAAAATTATTGTAAAATATTTTATAGTATTTTAGAAAATTGTTAATTTTATTTAAAAAAAAACTGTACTCAGTTCAAAATTGTTTAACAGAGAATTGTCCAAATTTTTAAAAAATTTAAAAATAATTATAAAAATTAAAAAAAACCTGTTAAAATTTTTAAGTTACGTTTAAGTTTAAGCACATTTAAAAGAAAATTGTGAAAATTCAAACAAGAAAATTAATACAATTTTTTAAATTCTAAATATTAAAAAAAAAAAAAATTAAGCTCCTTAAAAACGTAGCCCGAGAGTTTTCTGTTTTTATGTCGTTGTAATTTTGTTTACTTAAGTAATTTACACAATTTGTTATCTTGACTTGTCTGTCTAGCTGGTACGAAATTTTGGAAGTAAATACTGAAGAGTGCGCACAAAAAACTAATATGTATTTACGTTTCTTATTTTACAAATAAAACTATTTTTTTATTTATGTTTATTTAAAAGAATTTTATAATTCATTCAATATTATGTTTAGTTTAAAAAAAATATTTTAGTACTTTCTAACACAGTAAAAAACGTTCAATTATTAAAATTCTTAACTAAAATAAACAATTAAAAAGCATATAGGTATTTGCGAATTTTGTTTTAGAGTACTTAAGGAGAAACAATTAAAAAATAATAATTAAAAGGAATTTCAAACTCATATTCATTTTATAATGAATATGTTTGAACGGAAGACATTTACAACGAAAATAAACTGTACTTTCAGTATTTAATATAAAAAATGAAAGCTTACAAGCAATATTTACCATGCTTGCTCTTTAATGAATAAAACTCTTTTTAGGATTAATATTCATTTTAGAATTTCCTGTAATTCAGGAAAACGATAAAAAAATATTTAAGTTCACTTACAATGAAAATTTTAATGAGTCGTCTAATTCCATAAGAGCAGCTTGATTGCCACAGCGATAACAATAGTTTGGCGCTGAGAAAATTGTGACAACATTACGATCATGACACCAATTATAGCCCTCCATAACCAACTGATGGGCACGTGACACTAATGTTAGACCATTTGTATTGTTGAAGGTTTCTGATATATCCTAGAGAGACAATAAATTACCAATAATTATTAACATCATTGAAAAACCACATACATATGTATGTATAGTATATCTCTAAAAAAAAACTTACTTGACCGAAGGTGTAACCAGCACCACGTGGTGATATACCCCAGCCACCCCTATCGTCGGGATCAGACCAGAGCAAATCACACATGGGTCCCTCATGGGGCACCTCTTGTAGGCGATCCAGCGCGCGGATGTGATCCAAACTATCGATAGATGGACTAAGACCACCATGCAAACAAAATATTTGACCATCGACTAAAGCAGTCAACGGTAAATAGTCAAACAAGTCGGTGAAATATTTCCAAACATTTGCATTGCCATATTTGCGCAGACATTCATCGTAAAAACCATAGACTTGTGTAATCTGTCGGGATTCGTGGTTGCCACGCAATATGGTAATTCTTTCGCGATAGCGCACTTTTAACGCCACCAATAATGTAACAGTCTCTACCGAATAGTAACCACGATCTACATAATCACCCATAAACAAATAATTTGTGTCTGGAGATTTGCCACCTATCCGGAAGAGTTCCATAAGATCGTGAAACTGACCATGAACATCGCCACATACTGTGACAGGACATTTAACTTCTTGAACATTTGATTCCTTGGAAAGAATTTCCTTGGCCTACAATAAAAAAAAGCAACGATATTTTTATTATTAATTTTTTCCATTCAAGAACTGATGTTTTAGTTCTAAAGGTACTAAACAAATAACTTTTATATATAAACGTAATAGTTTTATTTTATTTTTTTTACATAATATTTACATACAGATTAGTAATGTTAAATTTTTTTTTTCAGTTAAAGTAGTGTGAGACCGATTATTGCATAAAGTCAGATTTTCGTAATTAAATAAAAATTAATAATAATTGACTAATTCAAATTTTTCAATATTGTTTTTTTAAGATTCGTTGTAAACTACAGGTGTTGCCAGAAATATAATAGGTTTTAAATGTTTTATTTGAATGTTTACACGTTTTTCTTCTAAAGGCTTTTTGGGAAATAATTTTTTTTTTTATTATTAAACAGACTGACAAATTTTTAAAAAAATATATATAAAATAAAATTTTCTTTAAAAAAAATTTTTTAATGACCGTGTTTTCTCAACTTGAAGAAGCTGTTTAATATTTGTTTGCATTTTCATCACATGCACATATGGTGTAAGAAATGCAAATTTAAATAAATGAAAATTAAAATGTTGGCAAATTGTTACGGAAGACTTTTATTGTGTCTTCATTAATAGAAACATTATTATCGTCATTGCCGTCCGTCAAGTTTTCTTTTATTTTATTTTATTTGTTTTTATTTCTTTTAAACAAAATCTAATTTATGTTTACTTATATTGTTTATTGCCTGATTTACAAAATCAGGTATGACATATGAAACTATAAAATTGTTATCAATTAGCTTTTTTAATTCTACGTTTTGGGCTCTAATTGCACTTCAAAATGTATTTTTATTAAGGGTAATCATTAAAAATGAATTTAAAAAAAAATGAATTTGTTAATAATGCAATTAGTAAAAATTATTTAAGTTTAATATTTTTCCGTTCTTCTTTTTAAGTTTCTTTTTGTTAAAAAAAAAAACATTTGTTTATTTTTCATAAATAATATATGAATGTGAATAAAATACATATGTACATAATATTGATCTTAATCTAAAACATACGTATCGTAACCTTGTGAAGTACGAAAATATACATAAAATGGCTTTTTAGATTAACTTTATACATATTGTCAATAAAACAAAAACAAAACTTACAAACACAAACAGTTAAACGATACGGAAAGTTGTACGAGAGAGAAGTATTCCCAATTGCCAATAGTTTTTTATTATTATTATTTTTTTTTTCATTTACATTTAAATGTGTTCGCCCGTCGTCCCATCTTGGATGCTCATAATATACAGTCAGTTAGTGTTACACTGGTACAATAACTATGACCCAACTAATGATTTATTTTTAATCGCAATAAATTTAAAAATAATCATTAGGTCTTAAAACGAACACAGCACAGAACCATTCACACTTTTTTGTATATCAGACAGTCTGTGTCAGTAAAGAAGCTGTATGTATGTACATACGTTTGTACAACTTACTATCTCTATCAAGGCAGTGGCATTAATTTTTTTCAATTTAATTTTATTTATACATAAAGCAAAAAGCTTGAACAGCGTGAAAAATAGGTGGAAAGGTAGGAAGGAGAAATAATTTTAAGGGTTAAATTAAGTTTAATCAATTTATTTACATTTAAATGGTTTTAGGTCAATAAGTTTATTGGTTGGTTGAGTGGCATTATTTAAAAATAGTTTTATTTTTCCTTGATGATATTTGACAAAGTAAACAAACACAATAGAAATAAAATCGGCACTTTAATCAAGGAAATTGAAAAAAAAAAATTTTATTTTTTTTAAATGCCAAGATTGAGCAATTTGCTGTTTTAATAATATTAGAGGAATTAATTAAATTTTAATAAAAAGTGCAACTGTAAACATTTTTAAACATACATACATGCATAAAAACATATAAACATGACTTTTTAGTACTTCTTATATAAATGTGCTTTGATTGGAAATTTTGTGTTTTTTCACAATAACAAGAAATGTTAATGCTCCAGAGTTAACACCAAAAGCAAATAGATAAAAAATGTAATGAACGATGAAACAAGTAAACGCTACCGGCAGATGCTCTCTTGTAAAATGCTTTAACAATACTACGTCAACGTACATATGTATAATTAAAATTTAAAAAAAATCAATGCCGCCGTTTTATAACAATTGCTAAGAGAGTCGGTTAGAGCTACAAAAAAAAAAAAAATTAGCTTAAACTAATATGAATTTAGTTGCGTTACGATAAATATTTTCAACTTTATCGCATGGCAATTTTTATTTGCACTTTTGCTACGTGAGGTAAATGAAATTCTAAAATGGTAGCGGAACTCACTCTTTAATGCAAATTATGCCTACAAACTTTGTAGATCTTGAAAAAAATAAATAAATAGGCCTACAGAAATACTAATTACTTTAATAATTTATTTAGAATTTATAGAAAAACCAAAAGCTTGTTGTCAATGTAGATAGATTTGAACGAAGATCTTATCTTACTAACAAACACTGGTTTTTTTTAATATCTCAAATATTAGCTGTTATCATAAAGTCGGATTTTTTAACCTTTGCACACACTAATGGTGTAGCAAATGTGATTAAATAAGGTTAGATGTTGTCCGAATTTTCTTTCAATACCGAGCAGTTTTCCTTACATACCGTGCTCTTCTACACAAAAATATATTATTAATTGTAGGAAAAAGACGCCAGAGCTTTGTAGCAAAAAAAATTAATGCAAATATCTTTATTATTAAAAAAAAAAAAAAACCTATTGCAATTGTAATGTTTAATAATAATATGATGTACATATGTACATATAGTTATGGCCCGCAAACATGAAAACTAACAACAACCATTCGTTGTTTTGTTGTTGTATTATACTTTCTTTTTCTATACAAAAATATAAAACAAAATTAACAAAAATGCAATCAAATGACTTAATTTATTTGAAAAAAAACTGTGACAGCAATAAAGCAAACAAAATAAAAATATTTATTAAAAAAATATATGTAAAAGAACTAGTCATAATAATATGGTCCAAAAGTGTTTGTTAAAAAATTAAATTTCTTTATTCAGACAACATTTTTTTTTAAACAGCATTTTAAAAAGTATTTAATTTTAAAAATACGCTTTTATTGCAATGTAGTTTTGAATATTGTAACCAAGTTATTAAACTTCAAAAAAATGTTCACTTTGGGCAAAAAGAATTTAAATATTGTGGATTTCAAAGAACAATTCTTTCTAAATTGCTCATGACCAGCAAATTTAGAAAAATATAAAACTTCATATTATGTAGGTATATGTTAATTTTTTTATCTGAACTACCATATACATATGTAGTACATATAAGTAACACCCGAAATATTCTTAACGTTTACAGAACCGCAAATAAGTCTAACATAAAAAAATATCTTTCTACAAATTTTAAATGATATCCACGGTAGTTACCTAAGCCCTTAAAATACTTTTAAAAATATATATGTATATATATAAAATATATATAAAAATATAGCATAAATAATACTTTTTTTAATGTACATATGTGTGTATGTGGGGTAAGGCTTGACCAACAAAAATTTTTTCTTTAAATATTAAAAATATAAGATTGTTTTAATAATATCCAGTCACCTTTAAACGTTTTACTTTAACTTGTAGTCTTTATACTACATACATATGTATATCAAAAATAATATTAGATTTGTAATAAATTGCAAAAGATAAATACTTATCATGTACAGATTACAAAAATACAACATGAATTTATATTTTCCCCAAGTAGGTACATACATATTTGCTACAAAATATTCTTAATTCTTTAAAAATATTCCAACTGTGTCAGTTGTATAAAAATAGATAAGCTCGTGTATGACTGTCACTTTGATGATAAATTAATAAAGATATACATACATATAAAACATAAAAACAAAACAGAAAACAACAATAGATACAAATAATAATAAAACACAAAAGAATTACTTGATAACAGAACAGCCAGAATAAAAAATACAAAACCAACTATATAAAAGATTTTGCAAATTATTTGCACAAGTTCTCAAAACCTTAAATGCATTAAAATATGTACCTACATGTATGCAATTTTCTGTTGAAGTACAAAATTTAGTAGATGCTAATATTAACATAAATATTTTTTAAATTACACTTTACTGAGTGGTGCAAAAGTAATATGTCATAATGTGAATTGATACCATTTTGTCAAAAATTTCTCACTCTATCCGTCTATAACATAGATATCAAATCAGAGTGGTGTTTGTCCCAATTTAAAAAAATTAAGAGACATTCACATTATGGGATTACTTTTACGACACCCTGTACTTATAAACTAAAAAACGTTATTTTAGCAAAAACTTAAAAAAATGTATACAAATTATTTATGGTAATAGAGACTAAAGCGCCTACAATTTTTAAATGTATTTTGTTAACTTAAATCAAACAAATAACTTCTTTATGGTACTTTGTTCATGTTTTGTTGTTTTATTTTCAGTCTGATAATTCTATATTACAAAATATTCTTAATTCTAACTTAATGCTAAGTGTGGGAATCTGCTGGCTAAGCATAATACAAAGTTATGGCGTCGAGTTACATGCATAAGGCATGGTAACGTCGACAAGTCAAACACACTAAAAATCCATGCTATACCTACCTAATACATACATACTCATGTATAAACATTTGCATTTCATACGAATAAAAACATAAGTTTTTACTTTTGGCTATTTTTCAATTAAATCTAAATATTTATACATTATTCTTCAATTGTTAACTTAAAATTTAAATACAGTATCATGCCATTAATTAGCAGTGAACCTCTTTTCATTTTGTTTAATTTTATGTACACATTGAAACCAAATATTACTGAAATATCAATGCATCATGTTATGTTTAAATAAAAACGGGAAAACATTAAATTGTCTTAAGCTAATTGATATAGTTTTCTAAATTTTTGTTAATATGTTTACAAATTTATTGAATAAGCTTTTTAAAAATTAAAAGTTGCTAATTAGTATTTTTAATATTTTTCACTTTGTTGTGTGGCATTATCAGAAAAAAGGTTGATAATTCGGTTTAAAATTAAACTGCGAGTTTAAAATACAAATATTATTTTAAAATTATATAGCCATTAAACTAAACTAAAGTGAAACTCAATTTTTAAAGTACGGTTTATCACTGTCACTAATTTGCTAAAGGTATGTATGTAGGTAGGTACATATACCTTTTTAGGGTGTTACTAATTTATGTATACAATTTTTAAAATTTTTTTTATTTAATTATTGAACATAAAAGCACCTTTTTCCTTGTATACTTTATTAAAGGATTTTATGACAGATTTCCTATACAAAATCAGGTTTATAAACCTTTGATAACTTTATAATTCGTTTATGTTAAGGGAGTGTTATAAAAATAAATATGTCAGCAAAACAGTGCAAAAAATTTTAATATTTATTACCTATGATACATATTAATATTCTTACATAAGTTCCTCATTACTTTTTTCTCTTGCAAAGCATTTTTTGTTTTATTTATTTTGGTTTGTTGAAATACATTTCCGTTTTCCTGTTTTTCTCTTATTTTTTTGGTTTGCTTTTCAACAATAAACATATGTTATACCTAGGTATGTTTTATAAAAGCAAGCATGTGTTAAAACGAATTTGAAATAGGTTTTCGATAATTATTTAAAGTAAAAGACTTCATTGTTAAAAAATATGTTCATATGTATGTGTGTACATATAAAAAATAAAATACGCTGTTTAAAATTAAAAAAGTTCCAAAATAAAATTTTGCACTGATTTGTAGGTATTAAAATTAAATTTCATAAAAAAAGAGACAGTAAAATTGCAAAAGTACGAAAACGTTATTTCACAGAAAAAACAAAATAAATTGAAGATAACAACATCGCAGGTACCTGTTATTTAACATTTTCAGTCACTGTTGTTACAAATGATTTTTAAGTCACAGTTATAAAATAACAGGTACAGAAATATCGCTCATCTCTATTAGGTATAGCTTGTTAAATACGTTTGTTTACCCCGAATTTCGAATATTCTTTATAACCAAAGTCCACCGTAAATTACCTTTGGTTTAATTGCTTATCTCGGGAAAATATCTTAAAAATGTTATTAACTAAAAGGGATTCATATAAACGTCCTTTGTATAGATACCTATTTACCCAAAGCACATTTTAGTTTCAACATGCACTAAATTTTTGGTCCATTTGTCAAAAATTTAAATTTAAATTCTTAAAAAAAAAAATTGCTTTTTTGAATTAGAACATAGGTACATAGTGAAAATTTATGTACAAACGTAGGTATAGTTAAGTGTATTAGGTAATTAAAAGTTTACACCTTTTAATGCTTTCTCCTGATTGGTACGAAAATTTTTCTTAATTTTGACGGTGTGATTAACCGGGGTTTACTGTTTATCCTTTTTTCCACTTGTGGCGTTGAAGGGCATATAGAACATTGATAAAAAAAAACTAATGCTAAGAAAGCATATACATATGCAGACATACTAGGTACATACATACATACAAAGTACATGTACATATGTATGTATATATATGTAAGTATGTCTACGATGGTGCATTCATTTAAATCAATATAGCTTGGTATCATAAACGATGACGAGCTACACAGTTTCAGTTTTTAATTTTCGAACAGGTTTTCTTGAAAACAACACAAAAACAAATTAAAAAAAAAAAGATGATGGCATTTTTACAAAAAAAAAGAAGGAGAAACGTAAGAATTTCTAGTCTGGAGAGTAGAAAATTATGAAAGAACACACACACACAACACATAAAATCGGTCTAAAGTGAATTTATATTCCTTTTTATTCAAAGAAAAACAAGTACAACAAAAACGAGTCAAAACTGCAGGATTCATTTAAGACGGACAGACGAACGACCTGAAGTGTAAATTTAAATAAAACTGCACAAGGATTTTTCTTACTTTATTTAGAAAAAATTTTTTTTTTTAGAAATGGCTACCTTCTTAAAAACATAACCTTAAAGTTAAAGGGAAAATTTATTATAAAAAGGGGTTTTCATTTCTTTAGCAGTGTTTGTCAATTTATAAATCATGTGTACAAAAATTGTAATTTTTTATTTATATTTTGAATCGTATGCTAAAATTTTTAAATAAAAATGAACGCATCATATAAAAATTAGCATATTTTGGTTACATTTTTTCTAGCGAACACACGAAAAAAGCATTACATACATTCCTTTCCAGTTTTATACACTATGCCTTCTCTGTTATTCAGGGAGTCTTATTGGAAAATGGCTGACTTCGCGCTGAACAACAAAAACAAAACAAAGAAAATACTAAGCAGCTATCACCTTTACACATAGAAAGATAACACAACAGAAAGAGAACGATATATAGCCTTAACCAAACACTCATATGTGCAATTTAATGACAAATAATTTCTTCAATTTTTATATAAAATATTTCTTATTCCTAGCATTTATCAGGTCTTTTAAATAAAAACTTGTTCCTGACTACATACCTTTTCACACAATGTTTTAACTTGTGCTTCTGTCAATTGATTACATTCATTCAACTGTTCAATCCATTGATCCAGATCTTTTGATGTTGCTTTATCCTCCATTGCAATTGATGCGGAGGAAAAAGTCTCGTCAATCTTTGTCGATTCAATTTTGACGGCTTTTTTTAACACAGAGGGGCGAAAAAATTTTTATATAATCCACAGAATTGGGGGTATACGTTCGATTTTTCACTTAATTATATGCACTTTTACTTCTTTTATCCCGATCTTTTTATTTATGGGCGTTGTAAGTAAATTTGCAAAATTTTCGAAAAGAAAATATATAAATGCAAATTTCAGCAACTACGTTTAAAATTAGTTTAATGAATAAAAACACGATAAATGTCTTGAAAAAACGATACAAACGAGTGAAAAAACGACGAACGACTGACTGAGTGCTTCACTATTTTTCTTACAGTACTTCAAATAATGATGCTAAAAACAGACTATATTTATCTTTTTTCAACTCATATGCAAACGCTTAAAATTGACAAATAATTTCATGTTTCTCTTCTAATTTCAATTTTGTATTTTTTTTTGTAAATTAATCTAAAGTGCAACACTTATTTAATTTTTTCTCAGTTTTATTGCGTTATTGATGAAAAAACAAAAATTTGTATTCAATGACAAACTAAAACGATGTCTAGTCATATATATGATATTAATAAAAAAGTAGTGCCAAGTCTATATGAAAATATTGTTGCCAGGCCATTAATTTAATAAAAGTGCTACCAAACTAAATTGTATTCTAAAATACAACACAGATAATAATGCTATTTTATACAATTTAATATTTGATTCAACAAAGAAATGTTTATAAAATTTGACTTATGCATTTGATAGTTTTTCTTCATATATTAATTAAACATCAAACTATCTTTTTATATGGATGGTGTATTTGTATTAAAAACTGAACTGTAGAAGTACTGCCTAGCTTTAGAGTAAAATACTATTATGTCGTCAGTTCCACCTACCAGCGAATAGTATAGATAGAAAATTTCAATCGCCATAATACATCTCTGAATTTTTAATTTCCTTCTTTTTCATCAAAACCTCTTATAGGTTAGACGTTTGTCTGATAGTGATACGCGGTCTAATAAAGAAATTATATACAAATGACAGAAACTTTGCAATTACGTGGTACCCTTTTGGGACATAATGGTTGGGTCACTCAAATCGCCACCAATCCCAAGGATCCCGATACCATTATCTCGGCCTCTCGTGGTAAGTACATAGTCGCTTAATATAAGCATGATATTGTAATCCCTGCATATCCCGGCAATCCTTTATTAAAATGTGTTTTTTTTTAATATAGACAAGACCTTGATTGTTTGGAAACTGACTCGTGATGAGGACACCAACTACGGTTTTCCCCAAAAGCGTTTGTACGGTCACTCTCACTTTATCAGTGACGTCGTATTATCCTCTGACGGTAACTACGCTTTGTCTGGTTCCTGGGATAAGACATTGCGCTTGTGGGATTTGGCTGCCGGCAAGACCACTCGCCGTTTCGAAGATCACACTAAGGTGGGGAATTTCGTTTTTGTTATATGAACACAATGAGTAGGTCAAAGTGGCAGGGCTAAAATAAATTCTGATATAAAGATAGAAATGGCATGGAGCAACCCACTTTGCAAATAATATTCCTTGTATCTAACTATAGGGTTAAACCTCTATCATTTAACAAACTCATCATGTCGTTATGTGATACAAATTGGGTGAAATTGTTTTAAAATGAAAGTTATCCTTTAATTTTTCTATTTAAAAAAATCGTCATGTGCTAAATTTTCTTATGGCAATTTGATAGCAATTATATGAAATATTCCAAAAATAGTTATGGATTTTGTTAATAGCATTTTTTGTTTATTGGGCAAGTTAGAATTTTCTGAATAAATATAAAGCTCCATGCCAGAAAGATAAAAATATGTCGCCCATGCGGGGCAGAATTTCTGGTTGATCATCTTAAAAGAGTTGTGCGGAATGTTGTCTCATCATTACACGCATTTATCACTACTCTGTCAAATTGCTTGAAATGTGGCTGCTTGTAAGTGTTTAACTACAATTTAAAAAAATATATTTTTAGTTCCGTTATGGTTTTAATTTTCTCTTATGAGTTCTAGTCATGATACAATAAATACAGTAGCCTCACAACTCCAACAGATTTTTTTTTACATTTCTATACGTAAAAAAAATGACATCCTAAATTTCAAACTTCATTAAAAAAAATCCTTCGAACTGAGGCTACCTGATAATTTGTATCATGATTGTAGTTTTATAAAACTTGTATTAATATTTACTTTTTCTTTAGGATGTTTTGTCTGTCGCTTTCTCTGCTGACAACCGTCAAATTGTTTCTGGATCTCGCGACAAAACCATAAAATTGTGGAACACTTTGGCTGAATGCAAATTCACGATCCAAGAAGATGGTCACTCTGATTGGGTATCTTGCGTACGCTTCTCTCCTAATCACTCTAATCCCATCATTGTGTCATGCGGTTGGGATCGTACTGTCAAAGTCTGGAACTTGGCTAACTGCAAGTTGAAGAATAACCATCACGGCCACAACGGCTATTTAAATACCGTCACTGTTTCACCTGACGGTTCCCTTTGCACCTCTGGTGGCAAGGACTCCAAGGCTCTTTTATGGGACTTGAATGACGGCAAAAATTTATATACCTTGGAACACAACGATATCATCAATGCCTTATGCTTCTCCCCTAACCGCTACTGGTTGTGCGTTGCCTACGGTCCCTCTATTAAGATATGGGATTTGGCCTGCAAAAAGACCGTCGAAGAACTACGCCCCGACATCGTCTCTAACGGTTCCAAGGCTGATCAACCCCAATGTTTGTCATTGGCCTGGTCCACTGATGGTCAAACCTTGTTCGCCGGTTACTCCGACAACACCATTCGTGTATGGCAAGTATCTGTTTCTGCTCACTAAGCGTAGACAGTTTTGCATCAGACTACTACAACTTTCTTCTAAAAGCATTCAGTTCTTATAATTTGGTGATTTTCACCGACTTTTTTATTAAGAATAAAAAGTGTAGTAGTAAAAAAAAATTACTTAAAAATGTATTTATTTTGAGCGCTGATTTGTTTATTATATAAACGAATAAATAACAAGTTTAAAAAATCTATATTCTTTTGTTTGAACTAATGAAATTAGATGTTTCTTTATAATTTAGGTAAAGAACGTACTTTTTGTTTTACACTGTCTTTACAATGGCCCATAAATGCCAATTTAGTCGAGTATATCTGATCATTTGGGCGCTTCGAAAAGTAGGGTTCTCAATATTATTAGGGCTCGATAACGGATATTGAAGCTACATATTGTACTCATTACACATGTGGCAAGGGTATATCGTCATCTAAAATGCAAAATAACGTAACATCACTTTTCATAATTTTACATGAGAAGCAAAAAACGAAATTAAATAAAAAGACGACATTTTTTGGTTACAACAAATTTTGTACACATATCTAATTTAATTTACTGAATCGTACTAAATAAAAAAATCAATTTTGGATTGATGATACGTTATTTTGCATTTTAGATGACGATATGTAGGTTTGTAATTTCTACAATATTTATTTGCGACCCTATAAAGTATAGATATTCTAGATCCTAATAGATAGGGAAGTCGACCCGTGTGTTGCATGAAATCAAGTTTTCGTAACTCGCATAGGTCACCCAGACTTCTTGTATAAGGTATCAAACTTGGAAATACTTTTGAGAAAATTGGTATTGAAAACTGGGTTAACAATTTAAATAAATGTGTACAAAAGTATCAGTGCAACAAAATATATTTTTTTTAACAAAAATATCTCATGTTAGTAAGCAATTGCATATTTAGTGTTAAAGGAAAATTGTATTTTAATCATAAATTACTGTTTTGTCTATGACAATTTAGGGGAAAGATGAAAAGATTTTATATTCCCACAATATTATTCACGCCATTCGAAAGAACCCAATTTTTACGCACAAGGAACATAAGATTGCACAAAATGTTGCAGTTTTTAGGTTAATAAAAGTGGTTTATAGACAGAAATAATATACCTACATTTTTTATTATTAAGTGCAAGATTTGTGATATTTTAAATCATCTGGAATGGTTTTCTGCGAATCAGTGTTACTTTATTATAAATTATTTCTTTACCTAAAACTTATTTTAAGGTCGTTATCGTATTACATATAAAAATTTTACCCCATTATCTAACTCGAATAGTTCCCCCCAAATTAAACCATGTCCAAAATATTTTTAGAAGTATATTTTTATTTGGTAACTGTATTTTGTTTTTTCAAACAATATGAATAAAAATTTACCTAATTTTTTTTTCAAATAAAATTTTTTTACATAAAATATCTTAGAATTTTTGGTTTGCAGAAATAAATTAAAAAAACTAACATACATACATATCTACATATGTATACGAGAAAGAACTTCTTGTTGGGTGGAGGTGCGTTTTAAATTAATTAAACAATAGGTATAAGATAAACAAAAAAACAACTTAAATAAATATATGTATTTATGTACATATACATACATATGATTACACATACATATGTACATACATACATATACTTATGTATAGGTAGTAGATAGAATAGGAAATCTTAACACTTTTTTTAAATAGTTTTTCTAGCCTATAAAGAAGAAACAAAAGAAAACAAATTAAAAACTTAAAGAAATTAATTAAGAGGACAAATTTGGTGTAGAGTGTGTGTAGCTTTAAAAGCCCTCATTTAAAAAAGCAGGTGGGTGAAGTGGATTTTTGCTTTTTCTTTTTATGTTAAAACAAAATCTAACTTTAATAATAAAATGCGTAGATTTAACGTACATAAGTATGTAAATGAATTTGATTATCAGCTTTGGGCACTTGCATTTGGTTGAAGTTTGTTGGTGCGCAACTTAGAATATAACGAGTCTTGAATCGATCATCATATGACGACGATAACTTTCAGATTGTATTATTTAGCACGACCACTGTTCGAACGATTCAAATTGGTCGAGGCAATCACAGAAGCTGCTGACTTTGCGGACTCCTGGTTTGAATTAACTGGCCCGTGCTGACCATGGGATGATGACGCTAAGGATGAAGATGCATTCAATACACTGGCAACATTGGCGGTTGCCCCAATACGATATATACCATTTTTAAAGGCTATTACCAAAACTGTAATATTGTCAACGGAACCGCGATAGTAGGATTGTAGAGCCAGTGATTTGGCACCAAAATCTGGTTCATTTATGTGTTCTTTTATAAAGGTACATGCTTCCTCATTGGTGAATGTATCCCAGAGACCATCAGAAGCCAAAATTAAAAATAAAGGCCTACAATTCAATAAATACATTACAATTTGTAGCTTTAATAGATTTCGGTGTAAATCTTACTTGTGATCATTTAAATCGAATGTTAAAATATCTGGATTAGCTATGACTAGATTTTTGTCCTTTAAGGGATAATCTCCTAGAGCTCTTGATGTAGCTAATATGCCAGCTACACGCCAAACACCTCTTAATGCTATAAAACCACCAGCGTCATGTATCCGTTTGCGTTCTCTTACCTTTAAAAGTATTTATTTAATAATAATTTTTCTTTATTAATTTAAATACATTTTTAACACCTACCTGTTGTGGTTTATGATCAAAAGACAGTGGGATGGCAATACCTCTTGAATTGCACATAACACCGCGTGAATCGCCTACATTAGCGACTATTAAACGGCTGCCCTGGATAATGGCTATTAAAGCTGTGGTGCCGGCTATGTTGGTCTAAAATAGTTAAAATAATATTAATTTCAACGAACTCTTTGGGTTAAGTTTTAGAGGACCAAAAAAAGTAGGTAATTAATTAAACATAAATTCACCGTTTTTTTAGCTGCCTCGACAAGTTTATGATCGGCCGCTAGTATTTCAAAGGTTATCAGTTTGCCGAAATTAATTTTTCCATTTTCAATATAACACTTGGCATCAAACTGTTGAGGTCCCTTGTCATCGTTTGTTGCTGTATCCTTGTTGTTGTTATTATTTAAAAAACTATCCTTAATGCTAGTGCCACCGCCTACGCCACGTAAGAGAGAGTTCAATTGTTGAGTAAAAACATCTGAAGAATCTTTATCATTTGACTTTTTAGAAACACAATCGTCGGTAACACTAGAATTTAAAGAAGAAATTATTATAAATTAAAATTTTGTAACATTTTTGACGTCATTAAATATATGAATATTGAGAAATCTGAATATTTCATTTCAATCAAGTCATATAATGAATTGCGTTTCCATTGGAAAAGATAACTTTTTAACGATGCCTGTCGTGTTGATTCAATTGTTTTATTTTTTTAAGGTTTTTGCTTTAATTGTTTATTTACATATGAATTCCAGATTTGTTGATGTTTTTTTTTTTTTGTTACTTTTTAGTTTTTAATTTACTGCGTATTTTGTGCTCTTAACTATCGTAGATGGTAGGGTGGCATGCGTTTGTGCTGATGTTTGTAACAAAAAAAAAAAGGATGGAATTACTTTTTGAGTTAAGAAAGCGATGTATGTTTGTATATCCGTGCAATTGTTCATGCTAATCTTAAAATCAAATTCAATTGAAATTCCTATACAATATTTTTAAAATAACGACCTTCCTGCACGCATTAAATTTGTACTCGCATTAAATAAAATTCAGTGGAAAAACATTTTGTATTATTGAAATTAAAATCTTTTTACTGAATTCTGCAAGGGTCGGACTCATCAGCTTAACGTTCAAAAAACTTAATTTTTTCTACAAAAGTTTGTAACGAACCCAAATATTAACATACATAAGACCCACTCGCGAAAATTAGAAAACTGTTTAAAATAGTGAGATCAAGATTAATTTCATCCTAAATAAGTTTAATGTTATCAGAAATCATGATCGGTTTATATAAGGTTCATTATTAAATCTTTGCCCAACTGTGAGTGACGATTGCTGTCGAGAATGACAGATGCCATTCAGTTTACATTATCATTAATTTTAAACGGCTAAAAAAAATATTCAAAGACTATGACAAGGACACGCACTACAAGGCTGTTGTGGTGCAGGGTATTACAAAATCGGGCTTAACCGACTACAATTTTGATTTTGTCTGTTTAATTTATTTAAAAAAAATTATTTTGTTCTAAAAACAATATCTTAAATTGGTGATGCCGGCGTTTAGACTGATTGCTCTATTGTTTTACATATTTACTATGGTCCAAGTTTTGTTGAATGAAAAAAAAAATTTGCATGAAAAATAAAAAAAAAAACAATTTTAATGACCGCAAGAGGAGAACTTGTCGAGTTAGAATCTAAAAACTTTGTATACCTACATTATTGTGTTATTAATTATTAAAATAAAAAAAAAATTTCAAAAAATTCCTTTCAGAATTGATATTACTTTCTGAACAACGACACACATAAATATTTAACGTAACAAACAAAATGAAATATAATTCCACATTTAAAAATAAAATTACCTGGTGGACTTTCGTAAACTATCACGTCTTCGTATTACTGGTTCATTTTCCTTATTACTACCATCGTTATTATTGTCTTTACGGCTTGCTTTCCTTTTTAAATATGGACTAGCATCATATTCTACATAGTCTTTATCATTGGCGGCTGCACTGTTTGCCGCCAAATGTTTTTGGACACTCAACAACTTGGTTGCTTCGATGACTTTATTGTAAATATTTTTAACCAATATATCTTTGGCGAAATCGGCAGCAAATTCACCCCCATGACCATCAAATACGGCAAATAATGAAATGCCAGTATTATTGTTAATATTTTCCTCGATAATGAATCTGAAATCGAAAAGAAAAACTATGTAAAGAAAGTACGAATAATAATCAAAAACAAAAAAAAAAAACTTTTGTATGTACAAATATGTACATATGTATGTACATACATATATGTATGTTATTTTGTTCATTATATTAATATTTTGTTTGATAAAAACCCTATTAATGAAACATTTTACAGCTAATGATAACACATATGACGAAATAAAACTCAGTTGATCAATTGCAGTTTTATTTAATTAAAAATAAAATAATTACCTAAAATTTTTAATAATTACTTAACGATGGCGCTTTGCTTTTTGTTAATCGAGATTTTTCAATTACACATTTCATGTGTAAATAATTACAAAATGTAATGGATATGCTCCAGGTCTGATAGCCATACTTTACAGCACTTTCTAGTCATTGTGCTTTAAATTTCCACTGTTAGTGGTTAGGTTTACACGCATACATATGTATGTGTAAAACTTTTAAATTCTTTTGCTTATATTATCCAATGAATGTGATTATTCGATTAAAGGAAAAACAAAAAGTATAAAATAATTACACCAAATAAAACATTTAAAAATTTGTTTATTACAAGAGTTGACGACAGTTTGTTTTCCCAGCAAACAAAATGTCAAAAGCATTGATTTTAAACTTTACTTCTTCATTTGACAGTATGTAATTAAAAAAAAAAAACTGAATAAAAATGTATGTATAATGTTTATAATAAATTGCCTCAATGTCTCATTGAACTTATGTATAAATTAATATTGTCTTAGTCGTTACAGGATATAGGGGAAGGACACAAATCCTTTCGAGGATATTTATCAAAGATATTTACTAGTGGAAATGCTATACTGTGCGGCGTTCTTATTATTATACAAAAATATTATTTATGTACATGAATATGTATGTATGTACATATACTTACATGCATATGAATTATATTTTTAAAATTATAATTGCTGTACTCATACTAAAGTCAACCAAATAGTTAGCTTAATCGAACAAAAAATTAAAAGGAAACAGGAGGCGTTTTACAACCCATAAAAAGGAAACGCATACACTGTACAACATATTTTTATTGTATTAAAAAATGTTTTTAAATATGTACATACATATGTACATATAATAATGTTTCCAGCTAGCAAAGCGGACCGGATTTTTCTCGTACATATTAATATAATAATTTTCTTAATAATTTACCCCCATATTCATAAACAATTTTTAAGTTTACTTAAGGGTTATTGAACGGTTTTTGTATGAAAATTTCGTTGAATAAACCTTCAATAATCTTAAAAATTGTTTATGAATATGGGGGTTAAAATTTAACTAAAAAGTGAGTTTTTACTAAAAAAAAAAGTTCTAACTTTTGATAAATAATTTACAAAATTTTTTTAATTTTTTCTTAATGAAATTTATTTACTAATTTACTTTTCACATTTCAGACACATTTTAAGAAAAACATTTCTCGAATTAAAAATAAAACTATAATTTACAAATTATTATCAAATCATTTTTAAACGTTTGACACTTGAGAGAGAGAGAGTTTGATTTCATATTTTTCTTAACAAAAATGATGAAACCTTCTTGTTCGCTGGGATGGCATTTTCTGATGCAGCAAGAATGAATGAATGCTTTTCTAAAGCGTTGGCGTTGTGTATCTTCACGTACATATTGTAAATAATTTAGTTGTTTTATACATACATATGTACATATGCACAGAAAGATACATACATTCATATAAACAAATGTATAAATTAGAAAAAGGACTCATAAATCAAACTCAATTCTTATTAGAACATTAAATTTAGTGCAGTTGAGAACACAAAAATGCATACATATGTATGTATGTAAGATATTGTGGTGAAAAATTGGGAAAATATTGCTTATTATATATATGTACGTACATACGTCACATTTTCATTATTATTTGTAATTATTTTCTTCCAACAAAAACGTGTTCTTTTTTTACTAATCCTATATTAATAATTTTGTTTTTTGCTTTGGTCAGCAACACTTCTTTGCACAATTTAAATATCGTTATTTTGTTGTTAATTTCTGTTAAAATGTGTAGTTTTTAAAACTAATCCTTAATTACAAGCTATAGTGTACATATTTTTATAAAATAGAGAAACAAAATTTACTTTCCCTTCGTTCTTTTGTTTTTATTATTTTTCTTTTACTTATATTTATGCCTAATATGTTCATACATACATACATACTTGCATACATTCATACATACATATTAATGTACATGGATAAGAAGACCGCCTTTTGTGACCATCCAAATTGAATTTAATTTAATTAAATAAATTTTATATTATATGAACGCTTGTAGCACGTTTCTTAAATTGTATGTCATTTTGTGCGCTTTTTCTAATACAAACATAGTACACATACATTTGTATGTATGTAACTAAAACAACATATAAGAAAAACTAAGTAATATAATTTTGAATATTTTTTGTTTACAAAAACTAAGAAATTTTTTAAAACTAAGGATAATTTATTTGATTATACACAATATGCCTATGACAGACACGTTTAATAATTTATTGAAAAAATTTATAAACATATAAATATATTTAAAACAAGTAAGAGCGCTATATTTGGCGGTGCCAAATCTTTTATACCCTTCACTACGTGTATTTCCGTAAAAAAAAAAAAAAATTTTTTGCCGATATCTCGAAAAAAATTTTTTTTGTTTATATCTCGAAAAAAATTTTTTTTTTTTTTTTCAAAAGGCATATCTAATTTCTGAATGTTTGATACCAATATCGCGTCCGTACAACATCGGGGGGCTGAGAAAACTTAAT
>NDXZ01039717.1:0-14730 GCA_003055125.1 Paykullia maculata | reverse complement strand
CCCTCACCACATGTGTGTGTGTGAAGGGTATAAAAAGCATCGAATTTTTTTATTATTTTTAATAAAGTAAAAATTATTGAAAATTTTGTACACAAAAAAAATTTGAATTGTAGCAACGTATCTAATAAGAGACTGTGTTGCCAGCAGTTAGAATAAAAAAGCTTTATTTTATTTTATAGCAAAGTGTTAGGAAACACCTTGAATTTAAAACTGAAGAAAAAGAGATGGCGTGTAACTCATTAAAACTTTGTTAAAATATATATTTGTTTCTATTCAAATATTGCCCATTTATAAAAACAAACATTAAAATACTCTGCTCTAAATAAATGCACAAACTATCCATTAAGAGAAAAATTAAAAAAAAAACATATTTCTTCATGGCCGGTCATAAAAAGTATCTTTAATTGTAAAATGTGGTGACACCACACAAATACTGCTGAAAGACGATAATATGCGATGCATTTAACAGCCAGCTGTTAAAACAAATATTTCCAATACGGCGAATAGAAGCAGCAGTAACAAAAGCAAAACTACTTTGAAAACCAAACCCAACCAAATCACATTGTAACACCACTACCCCTTGTCCCATACCTAGCGAATTTACAATCGTAATTGTAACAGTTACCACCAAACTTAAGCCAATATTATATAGATATAGATACGTAAAAATGTATGTCTGTAAGTGTGTTAAAGTGCAGCAAATAAAAGAGTAAAGGAAAAGTTTTCGTAGCGAGAGTGTTGTGCGTGCTGCTGCAAATGTTTACCAAACTTAACTCAAGTGCTAAATCTAGCAGCAGTAACGTCTGTTCTTTATGTGTATGTGAGTGTCAGTTGGTAGCTTTTATGTGTGTACGTGTAAACAAGAGTGTTTTAACATTTAGCCACAATGATATAAACAATGAATGTTACTTTAGTATTTAGTTTACTGGAAATAGTGTTACAATTTTTTATATATTTTTTCAAACAAATTTATTTTAGGAAGATTATCTTGCTTGTTGGCTACTGATCTAATGGAAAATATAAAAAGGATTTTAAGAAAATTTAAGGCCTTAATTGTGCTTCTAAGCTTTTGAATTCTTGTTTTGTAGCTGATTTGCATGCATATAAACGATTTCGCCCCTAACATCGATTTTAAAAATTATGATAAATTATTTTTTTTTAAAACAAAGTTTTATAGTCCCTAGATGTTTTTGTTTTTACCAAAGTCATCGTAGGATTGTGTTTTACTTTTAATTATTTTAAATAAATTTTAAATTAGTTTTCTACTTAAGAAATTTTCATAGGTTCTTCAATAACAATATTTTTTAAATTTATTTAAAAACTAAAAATTTTTTATTTTGGATTTATTCTGCCCACTTTTATGACACATCTTTTACAGCGAACAAAATTTTTTTTCGTTGGCAAACAAAAGTCATTGTCATCAGCATCTAATTTTCTTATGTAAAATTATACCATCTAAAGTAGGAAATAGTGCTTAGTTAAACCATACCAAAATTTAATTAAGAAACATTTTCTGTTAGAGAGTCTCCGCCATGTTTGTGGATGTTTTTTTGATTTTATAGCTATAAATCTCCCATTTTCGCTTAAAATCTTTCTATATTTTATAGTTGAATGTATTGCAAACCAACAAATAAAATTAGAGTCGGTAAGCCTTTATACAATAAACATGAAACCATTTTTGGTAGATATAAATTGACTTCTTTTTTATACGTAATAGCAATGACGTACTTTGACATGGTATGTTATTATTATGTTATATAATTTAATATTCTTATGCATTTAACCTTAATAAGTTTATCATTCCGTTTGTAATTTCTACAATATTTATTTGCGACCGAATAAAATATATATGTTTATTCTAAATCCTTATAAATATATAGGGAAGTCGATTTAGCCATGTCCGTCTGTCCGTCTGTTGAAATCAACTTTCCTCAAACTTTTATCAAGCGATCAGAAATTTTCCCGAGATACTTGCTATTAATAATCACCAAAATCCGACAATTAACGAAATATAAGTAAAAAAAATTATCTCGAAATTTTTTTTACACAAAAATTTTGATAAATTAAAAAAAAAATTTCGAGATATAAGTAAAGACATGCCTTTTGGGAAATGTTGGAAGGAAAAAAATTTTCGAGATCTAAGCAAAAAATTGAAAAATATCATTAGTTAATTCGGAATTGGAAATACATACGTACGTACATACATAGGTATACATATACACCCATACATACATAATGAAATACACGTAGTGAAGGGTATATAAGATTTGATATACATATACACACATACATACGTAAATATATGTAGTGAAAGGCATAAAAGATTTGGCACAACCGAATATAGTGCTCTTACTTGTTTGGTAAAGTTTTGAAACGTACAGTCTTATTTTTAACCAAATATCCAAAGTAAAGATTTAAGGTTGCCCTTAACTATTTGTTAATTATTTCTGCAAGTTTAGTTTAAAAGACAACAATAAATTTTAGGGGATTTTAAGCAGTAACTAATGATGCCAACAAGATTCTCTAGAAACGAAGAAACCTCAAAATATTTAGTAAAACTCAAAGCCACAAAATCAAAGATATTTAAAAGCAAAGTATCAATGTTGCATACTAATGTATTCAAACGCAACAACAACAGTGCTACTGATGCTGAAGTACAAATTGCAATATTAGCAGCAACATGAAAATATTACACAGAAATGCAAATGAACTGCAAACGGGTGAGTTCTGAATAAAATGATTTAATCTGCATAAGAAAGCAGCTTTGTAGTTGTAAATTTATATAATTTAGTCACAACAACAATTATAATACAAATGTAAAATAAAGACGACAAAGTCTCTTTTACTACAATATTATTCCGGCGAAGAAGCAGTCATTCAAGCAAGCAACTTAACATCTGTTAAATGAGACATACATACCTTGATACCTAATCAATACATACATAAGGACATTAAAAGCTCTATTTGTTTGTGCGATTGTGTATTTAGATATTTTACGAAATTTCCAAATGAATGTTTATCATCAAATTTAGTATAGAAAATATCCTTTTAATTTATTTAAGTACGTTTTTGCATTCGTCTTGAAAATCAGTGAAGAATCTTTTATTCCATTACCCCATTACGACTGCACTTGTATACATATGAACATGTGTATGTGTAAATGCATATGTAATGGTAAAATGCATTTGTGAATGCAGATGATATTTTGTTTGTTGTGAAATCAATGATAATTGCATATGTATAAATTTACCAAAAACAAATTTTTATAGTTAATATATATTTTTTAGTTGTCAGGAATAAGGTCTAATACTTGAGTGAATTGTTCAAGCTTTCCATTTAGTTGAACTCATTAGTTTCAGAAGAAATTTAAGAAGAAAATTAAATTTTTTTTAAAGTTTGAGAATCATTCAAAATTATATTATTGCAGCAAAACTAATATAAATAATTTGATTTTACACATTTATTAATCAAGCTAAAGGTCTGTTTTTATATTAAAATTGTTTTTTTTTCATTAGATTTTTCTTTTCAATATTTCGCCACTCCGTTGTGTGGCATCGTCGGGAAATTATTATTGGTTCTTAAATTTGATATTTCAATATTTTATTTGTTTTATAGAATTTGGTAACCAGTTTTCCTACAAAAATTAACAATTTTTTTTTTCTCATAAAAATGTTTTAATCATTAAAAGTTTACGACTAAATTTAATTTCATATCAGTTTTTTTTTGCATTTTTCTGTTTCTGGTATTGGTCTTGCCAACTTGCCTATATGCACTCTAAGATGTCGCGTTATTTAATATACGCAAATATTGTTTATACAGCAACATTTTTGCAATTTTGCAAAATTGTGTTAAAAACTTAAAATTAGATTCTGGTGCCTAAAAGTAAGTTGCTTGACCATCAAGTAAATACAATTATTGTTTAACAAATACAAAATAAATTTATTTGTACTTTAAGCTTCTTTTCACACAACACTTTCGACAACAGTAATTGTCTTTTTCTTATTTATCACTTGCAGACAAATTATACTCTTTTTAATCGAATTTTATTGTTATTTATTTTTTGGGAATAAAATAAAAGTTATTGAAGTATTTTAATATCTTTGTTATGGCTTTTACATCGTAATAAGTATTTTAAGAATTTTTAATTTTATTCCATAAAAAAATAAAGCCTCAAATGAATTAATTACAAAAAGACATTTAAGGAATTTACAAGTTTAGAAAGTCATATTAAGATTTAGGTGGTTTGATAAAAATAAGTTAAGGGCAAATATATATTGTATATTTTAGAAGCGATGAACTGTTTTTTGTAACAGTTGATTTAATATCTGTTAATTTTAGAATTATATGGTTTGGATTTAACGTTTAATTTTCGTTACATAAAATCGTTTCTTAAGGTTAACTGAAATGGTTTTGGATCGTTAAAGAGATGATAAATTATAAACCAATATCGAAATATTATTTAATCCAAAAAAAAATACAGTTTGGTTTGCAGAAATGGTGATAATTTTTACGTCATGGTCACTTAACTGAAAAGTTTTATTGTTGCAGACATGTGCGACTTTATTAATATGGTGCCACATGCTACCCAGCAGAAGATAAAATAAATTATTTAAAAACGGCGAAGTTTCACGAATTAGTACTTTTAACAAATCACGTCCATTGGTTTACTTTTTCTAGAAATATGCAAAGCTAAGCAACAGCCTGATGTACTGCCTAGAGTTAAAAATCAATTAAGAGATCTTCAATTTTCAAAATGTAAGCGCTAGTCCTGGTAGCCACATTTATATTAAATTATTAATGTCATACAGATATCTGTCAAAAAGAGCCAATTTATTAAAAAGTTATATTGATTGGTCGATGTGGCAATACAGCGGAAATCGCATTCAATATAAAAAAATGACAAACATTTAGCCAATTTACTTTAATTGCATTTCAATAAAAGCCATTTTTTAACTTTTTTTTAATCTTAATTTCGTTACTATTAAAAACCACCCCATATAAAAAATAACTGCCTAGCACATGTTTTTTCTAACACTTTCTATTATAGTAATTTATATTTTAAGTAATAAAAAAGTTATCATTAATCCATAAACCATTTTATACATTGTAATTAGATATAGATTTTAATTTGCAAATAGTTAAATTTTTCTATTAATCGCTGTTAAAAAAAGTCTCAATTTTTTTCTATTTGTATACTTGGGGCGTTGTTTCACAATATTTTATTATTATTATTTTTTTTTTTTTGCTTTCGAAATTCTGACATTATCTGTTATAATAATCACTATCTATTTAGCTTTATATCTCCTTTATTGTGTCTAACTTAAAAATGTATTTCAAATTAACTTTTATCTTGATGCAAATAAACATTTGGGGCAAAACCAACTAAAAAATATGTATTTTTTGACAATTGCTACAACAAAAATTGCAACAATAACAACCTATATGTTGTATATGAAAATGAGGTGAGTAACAATTTTGAAAATGTCTGAAACATTATTTCCGCTACAATAACACAAACATACACACAAACAGTAGTTATAAATGATGTGGGTGAAATACTGGACAACCTAAAAATAACAATGTTCTACGAAAGGGTCAAAATTGTTTAAAAAAGAAAACTTATTAAAGGGGAAATGAATAACTCTTTAAATTACGTTGGAACTTTTGCTTGCTTAAAAACCAGTGAGCATTTTTGAGCGAAGATAGAGATTTTTAAAAGTTAAAAAAATTAATTTAAAAAAAGCCTTAAATAAAATCATTTATACACTAATATACTTTTGTGCGTTAAAATGCATGATTTTTTTACAAATTGTACAGAATAAACAAATAAATTTCTTTAACCTTGTAAGTGTCAAGGGTGTTCGGTATTTCTAGTTTCTCGGTACTAATGAGACTTTTTCTACTCTCCGTAGTTGTGCGAATTTCCAATATTATCTCCTTGTCTAGTTTGAGAGGTCCGGCATGCAGGATGTTTAATTTTCGTTCACTGAAGTATACCATAGTAATAAATAATAGCTAAATATATAGTAATAGTTAAACACACAAAAGGATTAAAGTTTAAATATATGTATGTAATTCTCAGCAGCTTTAAAAATTTGATAATAGTTAAATGACATCTATTTCACTGGCTATAGTTCATAATTATTTCTTTATTTCTTAATGATTTAGAAATTAATATTTTTATGTGAACACCTGCCAAGTGGAAAATAGAAAATAGAACATTGTGTTTGATTGTCACCGATTTTCATTATCTCTACCACTTAAGAGTACATCTCTCTATGGACGTACATATCTGAAGGGCGGGATATTTTTATGCTGAATTGACAGATAAACAAACATTTTCGTATATGACGATGATTATTTATACATCTATTTTTTTAATTGTTTTTTATGTGTTTTTTTTGTTTTATTTTAATAATAAGAAAAAGAAACAAAAATATTTTGTGATCCTTTGCACTAAATTTTGTTGTTAAAATTTTTATTTATTATTTTCAAAGGCTTGCTGGGACTCTTGCTTTTAGTAATTTTACACAGTAGTTATAGATGTAATGATAAAAGTGGTCAGGTGAAATACTTTTGTCTTTCATAACTAAATACGCATATAGATATGTGTGTATTTGCTGATAAACAGGAGGTAACTATTGTTTATATTTGCATAATAAATGAGAGAGACTAAAAACCTTAGTAAAAGTTTAACTTATCCGCACACACGCTTACACCAGCTAACACTTATGAGGGCAGCAAAAGTAACAATAACAACCAAAAAGAACATATTTGTAGAATAATGAACATAAACCTACAACTGGTTGTTAACTTTACTTATGAGTATAAGTATTATTCCAATTGTTATTTTTAGTATTGTTTCTTGTCCATTTTTTTTTCTTTTTTGCAAGTCACGTAATGCATTTACAAATACATGTGTACATTACGAAGGGACACATATATACATAGATACTGTAATATACCACATACATTGCATAGCAAATACAAATACATTTATTTAAATAATACTCATCCACAGGCTCAAATACGAATGCATATTTTGTACTTTTACAATGTCTGTAATAATTTGACTCAGAACAAAATCACATATTCGCATACACTTAGCCTCTTATACACTTATATACATACATACGTACATATAGAGAACAATTTTAATACAATAAAATTTTTATTGCATACTTTTAGGTTTAACTTTTGCAGATATAAATATTTTTATATTGCAAAGAGATTGTTGTACATGTTGGAATATTTGTGCTAAATATATATATATGATTGCGTTTGTGTGCTAAGTAATGAGTGTACGTATATGAATACATTCATAACAACATAACCGGATGTTGTCGGACATTCCGGATTTCCGTATGAATCATTGATGAGCTATTAACTGAATGATGTTGTTGCCTTTGAATTTTTTTTTTTTAATATTTGTAAATGATTTTATTTTCATTTGAGATGACAACCTCTTAGTCTTTAATAAACTGCACTTGTAAATGCATGTAATTGCATATGTATACATAAATTTATTTAAATACAAATAAATCAAGTTGCAGTGTTCCGAAATAATTTTTTAATTAAAAAAGTGAAATATAATTAAAATCCTGGAAACAATTGTAATTAAATGTGAGTCTTTTTATTTTATTGCAATTTAAAGTAATTAGAAGAAACCCACAGTTATTTTTGAGTTGAAGTCAAAAATCTAATGGAAAAAAATTATATATGTGACTCTCACTTTGTTTGTATTTTTCTTTAACTCTTTTTTATTACACAAAAAAAATAGGAAAGACACATATAGTTTTAAGGCTCTCCTCAATACGTAGCTTAAAAGGTTTCTCTATTTGTAATTTGTTAAAATATTTAAAATTAATTTTTTTTTTAACTTTCAGACATATGTATATCCTTTCTTTTTTATGAAAGCTATAGATCCAAAGAATTTTTGACATTTAGATTGTCGGTGGCGTAAGATGTGCAAATGTTAAAAGATTAAAAAAAATCTATATGTTTTCTATAAAGCCGTTGGTAAAAGTTAGATTTGGTGCCACAAATCGAACTTTGAAGTTTATCGAAATTAACTTGACATGATATTGTCATTGGGATTTATTCGAAAGCAAAAAAGTTCACTGCTGCTGAAAGTTTCAGTTACATTTTCCTAAAGATGCTGCACCAAAGAATAACAAACTAAAGGAGCTCAGAATTCAACAAAAGAAAATGTTTTAAATTAGACCTCAAACTTTAAGAATGAACATATTGGACATAATAAACAAATGTTGAGTAATTAATGCAGCTAATTTATATAGGTTTAAACTGCTTTTATTTCAATTATAATTATAATTTATAAAAAGAAAAGTAAAAGCACAATCACGTTAAATCAAGTTAAAGACTATGGCCAAAAAAAAATTTCCATACAAAACATAAAAATGAGTCTGGACCCCTTGAATATACAATAATAAATAGTAAATTTCTATCTTCTACAAGCCCAGTATAAATCGAGACTGCAAAATTTGTTTTACCTGTAACATTTTAAACTTAATAAAAGAAAATAAATTTTAATATTAGATGCAGTAGTTAGAAAATTTCAAACGGTTTTTGTTCTATTTGGCGGATAATGACGTTAGTTACTGTTGTTTGTCTCAATGCAACTCCCACATTGTGTTTTTTGAAAAATGCTAGTGCTGGAATTCGCTCGTATTTTAGCAATTGTTTTTCTACATATAAAATTTTGTCATTTTGTTCATTTAACATGCTGCATTGTTAGTTTGGTCTTTCTACTATTGAGGCACTAACAGTTGTTGTTTTTTCAATTGTATACACAACATGAGTTTGTGCCTGTATGCAATATGTTTTATTCATTGCAACTGACAAACAAACCAATGCAGTATTTGAATTTACATTAATATTACTACATGTCAAATGTTTGTGTATATGATTCTAAATAAAAATGTGTATGCATGTATGTGTTTTTGTATTTGTGTGCTTTTGTATATGTATCTGTATGGAAAAATGACATTCCTACCGCATTCGTATCTCTATGACAGCTTTTCAGGCTACAAATTCATGATGCGGGAATTATATTGTTTGCAAGTTTTAATCATTTCTTGTCAAAATTGTTCTAGTGATTTTATTTTAAATCAACTAAATAACTGACTGATATCAAAGCAAATTTTTAAATATAGTGGTACAGTATTTGGAAGGTAAGAAATTTTATTAAATTTAAAAGCAATTTTCATGCAAAGGTCGAAAATTTTTATAAACAACTATACGCATTAGTTTTTTAAGCATATTGTTTGCCTGTTTTTTAAAAAAATTTAACTGAAAGCATTTTGATCATTATT
The DNA here is from genome assembly GCA_003055125.1 of Paykullia maculata. Classification (NCBI taxonomy): domain Eukaryota; kingdom Metazoa; phylum Arthropoda; class Insecta; order Diptera; family Rhinophoridae; genus Paykullia; species Paykullia maculata. Next base: position 5,398 of record NDXZ01039717.1, on the reverse strand, counting down.
AAAAAAAAAAATGTTTAATAAATGCACGTCAAACTATTTATATTTTATTTTTGCCGAATCATCTTTATATATAAAAGCGTCATTATATAATTTTCACTTTAACTTGTTTTTCTGTTAACTGAAAAAAAAACATCGCTGATGCACAAAATTCTGTAACAATTAAAATTAATTAAAGTGATAATTGCGAAATGAATGCATCTTTTTTTGTTTTTAATCGAACCAGCATAAAATGCTGCATCAAACAATATTTTTTGCATTATTATACGTAAATACGCATATTGTAATTAACAGATAATAAAATTAAAATTATTGCAAACATGCACCAACATGCATTCGCTATTACATCACATGCAAACAAAATGCTTACATATAAACTTAAAGTTATTAATCAGTTTATGGGAAAATCATTAACGTTTAATAACTTCAAAGTTTATTGGAGACTCACAAATTGGCTAGAAAATTTATATTCATATATTGAATAATAATATAAAAGCTATAACAAGCATCTGAGACGTATGATAAATACTGTTAAATATTATTAATGACCTTAATATTACTCATACGTATGTATGTACAAAAACTTATGAATGATTTGCAAACATTTTACTAAATCTACAATTTTTGAACGAATAGTCGGATCTTAGTAAAACTGTATAAGATTGTGGTAAAGTTTCATACCTTATATTAATATGTATTACAAAATGCCTCATAAGATGAATAATTTGAGTATCTACGTCACGCTTAAAACATTTATTTGTTTTTAACTCAAAATTATTAACCAAAATATGCTATCAAATACCCCAATAATTTTACAATTAATATATGCCTTAAAAAATTTTTTTTAGAAGCCCCTAATATAATAATTTGTATATTAAACATAAACAAAATAGCGTTGGAGATGACTAAGATATATTTTGATGCTAAAAATTAGGGTCTGAATACTAAAATGAATATTAATGAAGAAATAATTTTTTTTATGTTTATTCTCCTTCATTTAAATTCTATAATGTCAAAAAACTATTAATATAAAAATAAAATTTAAGCTTATATCAGAAAATGGGGACTCAGTAAGAAGTACATTAGGTCTGTAGATTTATTTATATATATCTTGTGCTAAATATTATGTCCTTCTACGAGAAAGTATCCATTTCAGCTTACCTTTAATTTTTGTGCCAATAAATAAAGTTTTCTACAATCAATATCTGAAATTATACAAACTACGTGTTAATCAAGAATATTTGAATTAATATCGTATGTTCTCAGTTATTGTGTGAAATTTTTCATTAACACATTAATTGTACAAACTAATCGTAAAAATATTTTTTCCAGTACACACTATTAATTAGCAAATAAAAATATATTTTTAATAATGAAATGTCCCAAATTTCATAATAATTTTTTTTTACCGTTTTAAACATTACAGTAAAACTTTTTTTGCGAATTATTATAATAATTAAAACTTGTACAGCAAAAAACAAATAACGTTAAACTTGGTAAATAAACATTAAAAAATATATTATTTTATTTCTACTAATACACATATACTTAAAAAAAACAATTTTCACCATTTATTGTTTGTATTTTAAGCAAAAAGGTGATACAACCTAATGATTTTTTATTTAAAAAATACAACAAAAATTTACAAAAAGTTAATTAACACCTTTAGTCCTGATTAACCAAGACTTATTTAGGACTTATTGAAAGTAGAAATAAAAATTGTCTGCAGTTCCACCTATAAGTAGATTTTCTGTGTTGTTCTCTTACTTTAAAAAAGAAAAATACATTTTATGTTTTTACATTTTCCTTTCAGAATTTTTATGACGAATACGAAGTTTGAAATTAAAAAGTGTTTTAACCCTTTTTATTTTATCATGATGAAAGTTTTCGGAGGCATAGAACACAGGATGTTAAGTACGCAAATAAAAAAAAATCGTAAGTAAAGTTATTTACATTATAAATTTTTTTATTTACAAAAAATATAATTTTAGATATATTAACAAAAAAGAATACTTATACTTAAGTAACTGTTTATAAAGATTAGGTTTTCCTGTATTAAGATTTTGTAAAATAATTAACAAACAATTTCTAAGTTTATTTCACGATTTTTGTATGAAAATTTCGTTCAATAAACCTTCAGTAAATTTAAAAATTGTTTATGAGTATTTATGAAAATAAAAATTTATATGTAAATATATGATACATACTGACATTCTAAGTATTTTTTTACAAGTCCTTTAGCTGTCAAATATTCTACAAGAAACAAATCAAAATTTGTAAATGTTGAACTTTATTATAATATTTATACTATTTTAAAACTTATGTCTACAGACGTCTACCGGGATATGTTTTTGATGTTCAATTTGATATAAGTTTACTACTTGTTGCGATATTGGCTTAAATTGTTTAATATGGTTCTAAAATTTGAATTTTTGAAATCTAAAAAAATTATATAAAAAAATTCTTTTGGAGAAAATCTATAAGTAGCTTTAGTAATTGACCCCTAAACCGTACATAAGATGCGACCAGATAAGCACAGAACAACTCATAATTTTTTTTATGCAAAAATATATAGGTTTAATATTATTCAATGGTAATTATATTTCATAGCTAATATATTATTCGAATTGAAGTTTATTTTCATAACATAGGCTGCATATTATTAAATTTTTCAAAAAAAAAACTGAAAACAAGACTTCTATTGATCAGAATAAATTCACTTTCAAAATGCCCTACTTACCTGGGTATGATAATTGTACGTTTAATGAACAATTTTTGATTGTAGACATAAAGGTTAAGCAACTTAAACAATTTTTTTATATAAATATATTTTTCGCATGAAGAATGCTTCTACACAAGACTCATAAAACAAGAGTCCTTGGGATGCTCTTGCAAACTTCTGAACATGTTTTTCCCTTTTTATTTCATTATTATTATTATTATTATTATTATTATTATTATTTTGTTTATAAAGTTTTTGTTGCTTTTTGACAGAACAAGTCTTGGTTTGGCATATACTAATCCTCTAGAATAGAAATATGGAAAGTTTTACAGTCATACGTGTTCCGTGTATTCTCGTGCTTATTCTAAACAAAGTTTTATTATTAAAATCGTGTTGGTATTTGCTTCTTTTTTTTTATTAGGCCATAGAAAAAGCGGTTAACACTTTATACTTTAATGGATAGAAATTTGTTAAGTAAAGTATAATTCATTTATCGAAAATCTTAAGTAACAGAAAAGAATGTACAAATTCATAATGTAAAAATGTGAGGGAAGTGCTTGTATGTTCCTTTGGGATTTAAACATAACTGTTATAGCGCTTAAGTATCTGGTTTGCAAAGATATATAATTTTATTAAAATATGAAAACCAAAATATATATCAAAACAAAAATTCACCTACAATGGGTTTTCAATTAGTTAAAGCTAAAAATTTTACAAGGCCAAGGAAAAACCTATTGCAGCAATAAATCCTAAATAACTAAAAGAGAAATAAGAAATGCCCAGTATCACATTTTCTTTTTTAATTTGTCTCAATATTGTTTGATATTAGTAGTGACGTTGACCTGTTTAAATAATAATATATGTGACTCTTGTTAATTTCTTGACAACTTATTTTATTAAATAAAGAAAATAATTATCTAATAGTCAATCTGGCTTTCAATTAGTAATAATATAAACAGGTTTTTAATAATTTCTAAATAACTTTAAACATAATTGATAGCAGTAGTGCAAAATGCTTTAATATGAAAATATAAACGTTTACAACATATTTTTAGTACAAATTAACCAATACTTTTATATTTCTACAAATAAATCGTTTTTCTTTTAAAATATTTTCTTGATGCGATGTTGTACAGTAGTGAACATTTATTATTTAATTTATTTAAATAACCGCCTTGTATAAATTTTATTCATTACTAAATTTGATTTTAGCCAAAAGCATATTTTAAACTCTTTGTTTTGGTTAAAAATTATTTAGGTCTACACACTTATTCAAACATATTTTTATTGGTTTTTATTAAACGAAATTTTTGTTGTTGTGCTTTACCCAATAATGATAGTTTCAACCGCAAAATGTTAAAATATTTTATATGATTTTTGTTGTTGTTGTTGCTATTTCTATTCTATTTTGTTTATCAATATTGCAATAAAATAAACAAACGTAAAATGTATATTTTGTATAGCTGAATGCAAACGTATGTATTATTGTGTGTATGTACGCGTGAACAATGTGTATGAAATATATGAATAGTATTTTAACAAATGAAGTCGATAACAGAGTGAACTAAGAGAAATAATGCAATCTTTTGCAAGCCTTAACATTAAAATTGATTAAATTTTTTATCTTAACAAGTAAAATTGATATGTATTTTTTTGAAAAATGTCACAAGGTTCATGCACAAAAAATCCTTTTCCCCCTTCATTGAAATAATTGTATCTAAAGGATGTGAATAATCAGATTGCTTGTATTTTGCAGAAGACTTTAATTAAGAAACAAAAAAAAAAACAAACGATATTTCGTTCAAAGAAAATAATAAAACAAATGAAAGGTTATGCTAAAATTAAAAAAAAAAAATAACTAAAAGTGTTTTTGTACTAATTTTTTTAACCAATAATATAGTAAAATGCTATAGCCTTCAACATTATTATATATATATATAAAATAGTAAGGTGACTGATTGATTCATCATCGCAGAGCTCAAACCGATAGAGCTAGAGACTTGAAATTTGGACTTTGCATTACTCTCACGTCGTAAAGATCCACTAAGAAGTGATTTTTAGAAATTCAAATATTAAAAAAGGGAAAAAATCAGTAACAGTTTATCTGCTAAACTAGACAAGATACAAACAAAAATTTCAAAAAGCATTGCACTATATTTTAAAAAAATAAGCAGACAGGGGTCTGGTACTTTTTTCAAATTCGAGGGCCTAGAGGGTAAAAACGGGTAATATTATATTTTGGTATTTTTTGGGGCCCTTTTAATTACTAAACCAATAAACATAGATATACATTTTTAAGTTGAACGTTGGATAAACTTACTTGAAATCATGAAAAAATTTCTAGGCGTTTTGTCTTTTTACAAGTTTAATCGTTGTGTTACCTTAAATAATATTAATAGTATCTTATTTAATTAATATAATTAATGACACACTTTTAATAGTGCTAGATGTGCATAAGAATAATATACCAAATACATTTTGATAAAAACACAGAAAAAGCCAGCTTGTTTTGAAGATATATTGATTCGAATTTGTTTACTTGTATAGGAAATATTTGTAAATGGCTTTACTCCTTGATATAACCAGTGCTGATATTGATTGCCTTCAATTGTTTTCTTTCATACAATTTGTATACCCTTCACACACACACAAGTGTTAAGGGTATATATAGGTTTGTCA
>NDXZ01039714.1:0-15607 GCA_003055125.1 Paykullia maculata | reverse complement strand
TTAACATTTGAAAACAAATTTTCACATTTTATTCACGATAGGGGTGATTATGTTTCTTCAAAATCTTCGTTAAATGACAGTGCAGAAAAATATTTCATGTAATAAAACACAGTCAAAAATTTTAGATTTTTTTTGATTGATTTTTTACCATTTATGTTTACAAATTCAAATCTGTATATCCTTTGTACATTATAATGTGTACATTTTTATTTATTTATAGTGTTTTCATGTTTTTTTTTTAAGTAAAATAAATAAGTTTATTAAAAATAAATGATTTAAATGTGTAAAAAATTTACTTTTGTTCAAATTAAACCATAAAAGAGAATTAGCGCCCTAAAAAATTGAGACTCGGTTATCGCAACAACCTCAGTTTTCGCAACGACAAAAATTTTTATTAGTTGCGTTTAGTGAGGGTGCACTGTACATATTTACTAGGTATCTTGTGAAGGGTATTTAACTTATTATTACTTAAAACATTTACTTAAGACTGGCCAGAATGTTAAATTCACACATTTTTCAAGGTTTAGAGAAAAAGAAATAATTATGTAGGTATTAAATTTAAAAAAAGTCACCTACTGCCTATTAAAAAAAATCAGGAGTGTTTATACAAATAACAACAATTATATTTAGTTTTTTAAAAAACACCAAGAAAAACTAAAAATTTCTTTTAAAAACAATACTCTCTAGTAAACTTAAAAAAAATATACATATACAAATTTTTCAATACAAGACACTGTGCTTGCGTCAAGTGAATTTTCGATGTAGATGTAACACGTAGTAGATACAACCGCTGTTTTATATTTTATACACACATACGCACACACACCCATACAGCTGGCAAAAGTTTTGAAAAGGGCTCGAGTCTGGGTTAGGAGAACACGTTATAGCTGCAACAGCAAAGCAATTATATACAATAATATTTTAGTATATAAAGGTAGTACCTACATATATAGTAGAATATACATACATACATATGTACATATGTTCGTATCTATATTTATGCATGTATGTATGTATGCATATACATATTTGTAAGTTTGCTTGTTTAAGATAGTAAAAATACAAAGAAACCAAAAGTAATAATACGGACACGATTCCATACACACATACATACATATCCATGCATAAATAATTCATCTCTCTAGTAAGAGAGAAAACGAAAAAGTTTCATATAAACATAGATACACATAAACACACATACATATATACAAATGAGAGATTAAGTTTTTTCTGTTCACAAAATATAAAATAGAAATTTGTATGTAAACAAGAAAGCACAAAACGAGCGAAAAGTGGGAATAAAGCAGTGTTGCCAGAAAATTTTTAATATTAAAAGTGAGCAATTAACTATCTCATGTGTCGTTTAACTATTTATTTATTTAATTTTTTTTTTAATTCAAACATATATAAAATTACTAATAACTGAAAAATGATTTAATGACTTTTGATGAAGCGAAGTGCTCTAACACTAAAATGGCAACATTGGCATAAAATGACTAAAATCAACGAGTAATTGTGCCAATTTAAGCGAGTAAATAAATGTTTGTGTTGGTTGAATTTCCGATAATAAAAACTTTGCTCTCGCTGTGAAAGCAATAAAAAAGCGTAATAGAAAGAACAAAACTTTAGGTCGTGCGGTTGCTCTTTAAGAAAATAAGGGCCCCGATAAACATTGTACTACCCCAAAGTGACAAAGTGGGGGAAAAATAAAATGAGAAAAAAACATTTATTTACTGAAAGATTTTTAATAGATATTATTTTTGTTTGTTTTTATTTATTTTTTAAGTAAAGTAATTAAAAAAATAAGGGAAGAAGAATAACATACATAAATATGTATTAATTTAAACTATAAATTATATACTTAGCAGGGAAATAAATTAGAATACACACTACATATGTATGTATGTGTGTGTATAAAGAATATGAAGAATTTTAAATTATTTTTTTTACAAAGTTTAAAGTATTTTTTTTAACTTATGTGTAGGTATATAATTTCGTAAAAAAACAATTCGAAAACTAGCAATAACTCTAGTCCCCCTACTCCCTCGGGCAAGAGAAAAATAATGTAGAATGAATACTAGACAGTAGTAAAAACGATTTTAAACGAATCTACGTCGCTTATTATTTACATACATACATACGTACAAATGTATGTACATCCATATACTTTTTCCTTTATACATTTTGTTTTTGTTAAAAACGAAGGTAGAGAACTAAACTGAACTTTCCATATGGTCTGTTGGTGATGACTGTGGCATTGAGAACTGAAACCTTTGTGTGATCGTACGAAACGGATATAAGCGGCATCCAAATAAATAACAAATAAATAAAAATAAAAAATTTGCAAAAAACATACGCACACAAACACTGAGAAATAAAAAAGGAAATTGGCAAAGAAAAAAATAAAATACAAATAAACAAAAAAATTAAAAATATAAATCACAATGAAGTAATTGAGGAAAAAGTGATTTTTTGCAAACAACATTTTAAGCAAAATTATTTAACAACATTAAAAGGGAAAACATTTAACAACAACGTTTTAATTAAATATATATTTTTTAATTACAAATTGTAGCAACAAATTAACGAAAAACCTTTTAATTAAATTACAAAAAAAAATTTTATTTAAAATAAAATCCTTAAATTTGTGAATAAATTTTTCTCTGCAAGTAAGTATTAAATATTTAATAGGAAATAATTTTATGGTTAAAATAAAACGTTATTGCGTCGTAAACTAAAAAAAAAACTATCGAATATAGAAATACGTATGTATGTATGCATGTACATATGTATGTATGCAAATGTATATGTATGTACGTATGTACACATTTATGTTTGTATGTTATTATAAATTAGAAATATGTGATGAAATTCATTTAATAGTTTTCAGCAGAATATAAGAAAAATATAAAAAAAATATTAAAAAAAAATTAAAACATTTTATATAATTCTTTAACAAAAAAATATGCAGATTACGAAAATTTATTTTGACAAAATTTAAAGCAACATTTTATAGTTTTTTATAAAAAAAAATGTTGTTTGCGGTTTTTAGAAAAATTATCATGGATATCTCAATGGAGATTTCTTTTTACCGAAGAGCTACAATTTTAACACTGGACAGCGTTTAGTAGAGCAATTGCCATTATATTTGAATTAAAAAACACAAACTATACAATAAAAAGCAATTAAAGTAATTTATTTCTTTACATTTATGTTAACAAAACAAAATTAGTCCATTAAATAAACACTATTTATTTTTAATCCTTTGGGGGGGCTGAATACTACTGGAAACAAAGTCGTGGCAAACTATTTTAATCGATAACTTAAATTTGAATAAGGAAACACAGTCGTATATTTATCTCAAGTATTTAGGGATATTAAAAATAACTAAATTAATTTAAGAATTTCTTTCTCTCTGTTTTAAATGCACCATGGAAAATACGGTGAAGGGTTAATAAAATAAATAATTATAGATTTTGACCTGCTACACCTTTAATACGTATGTATGTCGTTATTGACAATAAAATGTTTGTTAATTTAAAATTTAGCCTGTAAAAGCGCTAAAGTAATTTGGAATTCACAAAAGAAAAACGCGTGTCGTTGCCATTTTTTTTTTTTTTTGTTATTGTGATAATTAGAAACACTTATTCCCATATGGTTGCGAACAACTAACACATAAATGTTGGGAAAAACAAAATTAATGCATTTTTGTAATTTTGCTATTTTCTGTAGATTTTTTTTTGCAAAAATATTTGTATAATATGAAGTTAAAATATTTTAATATTACACAAAACATATTTAAGCAATATTTCGTCTCGGACATACGGACGGACATAATTCGATAGTTTTAGATTTATTTAAAATAACAATACCAGTCGACATATTTGCTTTTAAAATAAATATAGTTTTAGTTTTAGATCATTAGGCTTTTTCAACTTAGTTTAACTGAATTTATTTGCAACAAATCAAATTTGCCCATTAAGGCCGAAATTTACAGTCATTTGTCAACTAAAATATTAACTATTGTTTAACTAATACAGGCTTTTGTTGCCTTAATTAATGGCAAACTAGTTAAGAGCTATGAATAAAATATCATTGACTAAATCATTGCCATTAGTTAACTAATGATAGCGAATTTGGACAAAAAACTATTCATAAAAGAATATTCGACATGTAACTATAAAATTGTTCTACAATGTTGCAAAAAAATGTTGTAAAAATTTATATAAAACAAATACATATGTTTTTAAAAGTAAATTAATTCCTTTTGAGAAACTGAAAAAATCAAGTAAGAGCGCTATATTTGGCTGTGCCAAATCTTATATACCCTTCACTACGTGTATTTATGTTTATTTTTTTATTTTTTATTTATTGAGTTAATACAATACAACAAGTGCAAGTCTTATATTAAAGTATTGGTTCGTTTTATGGCATATTTCTAAGGTTATTACAAATCAAAAAAAAAAAAAAAAATAATAAATCTATCTATTAATAATAAAATTAAATTAGTATTAAAACAATGTAAAATTTATTTATCAAAAACATTAATTAAGAACATTTAGTATGTATGTGTGCAAAAAAAAATTTTGTTTGCCTATATCTCGAAATTTTTTTTTTTTTACTTATATCTCGAAATATTTTATTTTTAAATTCCTCAGAAGGCATGTCTTGCACACAAATTTTTGTTTTAAAAAAAATAAAATTTTTTTGCTAATATCTCGTTAAATTTTTTTTTGCTTATATCTTGGAATTTTGTGTGTACACAAATGATAATGATAATTTTTGAGTAAAAAAAAATAGGTAGTCGTCTTTTTTGTTTGGTTTATATCTTGGTCAATTGTTAAGCGATTTTACTGGATTTCAATAGCAAACATCTCCGGAGAATTTCTGATTGTTTGATACTACTAACGCGTCCGTACGATAGCGGGGGCTGAAAAAACTTGATTTCAACAGACAGACACAGACTTCCCTATCTATAAGGATTCAGAATTTACATATGTATATACTTTATGGGGTTGCAAATGAATATTGTGGAAATTACAAACGGAATGACAAACCTATACATACCCTTGTCATCTCTGGTGAAGGGTATAATAATATAACAAAAATTAATAATTTGCAAAAACAACAAGATCAAAAACTTCCTCATAGCATTTTTTGTGTGTGCAAATTAAAAAAAAAAAAATTGTTTATTTTTTGTTGCTATTAATTATTTATGCAAAAAAAAAAATCAATATTTATTAAGAAGAAAAATAAACAAAATACAAGAAAAAAAAATTTAATAAACATTTTTTCCACCCAAAGAAAAACAACGACAACAAAAATAGAAAAGTAGCAGCAGCAACAGCAGGAATTTTGAAGAGAAAAAAGTGGGAACAACAATAAACAAAATGTTTATTTTTTTTAAATTTTGTAAATAAATAAATAAAAAAATATACATCCGGTAGCAACAATGAATGGATGCCAGTCCAATGCAGTTGCATTTAAAGTGCAATAAACAAACAGTCAAAACAGCAAAATTAGAAGAGAAGAAAAAAAAGTGAATATTAATTAAAAATTTACAAAATCAAATAAATAATCTAAAAGTAAAGTGATTTTGTTTTTAATGTTCTGTAATATTTTTCAATTCAATTTAAACAAAAAAAAAATATTATAAATATTTTTGATTAAAATATTTCCAATTTGATGTAATATTTGTTTTATAACTTTAAATAATGTATAACTAACTTCTTTATAACAAATCAGGAATAAAAACCACAAAATTCAGCAAAAGTCTTTCGGAAACAATCCTTTTCTATTGGACTTTTTCTATTAACAAAAATTAGTCAAATATAAAAATTCTATTATTTATCAAAAAAAAAATTTTAATAAAAAAAAGCACTCAATGATTACTTTTCATAGCAAGTTTGGCAAAAAATTAATTTTACTTTAAACTTTCTCTAAAGAAAACTGTGACTTCAATATGACAACGTCATAAGAGGAGGTCTATTGACTGGTCATTACATATAACATTCCAAAATTTGTCTAACTTGAGTATTTAGTACCGCTTAGTTAATGCAAAATTAACATCTTTGCACTTTTGCCATTACAAAATTAATGGCGTGAATACCCTAATTGTTTTTTTAACGTTGCTAAGTTTATAGCTGCAACAGAAACAGCAAACGATATTGTAAAATTAAATTAGAAAATGTTCTTACGTAATATGTACATATATGTATGTATAGTATGTACCTTTAAACAAGATTACGTGTCGTGTTTTTTTTATAAATAAATAATTAATAGTTTTCAAGTTAAAAAAAAAATTAAATAAATAATGAAAAACATACCTTATAGGAAATATTAGCTTGAACACACACAACGATTCGTTGGCAGCTGGGCAAATGTAATATGATTAAATTACTTCCATATATGTATGTAATTATTAAGGTGGAAATACATGTTAATCAATAGTATTGCTTTTAGTTTTATTTTATTATATTTAATGATTAAAAAAATAATAAGGTTTTTTTTAATAATTTTCTTTTTTGTTTTTTGTTTATTTTTATTAATTTTAATTTTGTTCCTTAAACAAATCTCGAATAAGAAAATACAAAAGCTTTTGGAAATGTTCCTTTTATAACAATCGATATTAAGTATTTCTAAACAAAGTTACGTTTACTCATTAAATGTACACATACACACGTATTTTGTTTTCATTTAATATTATAATTTTAATATATAATAAATAAATGTATTAGAAATGCATTGAAGCATCTACATATAAAACCAAGTGTAACTATAGATGAGAACATTTTCTATTTGGTTTGTTAAATTTTTTTCTTGGGTTGTATAATATGTGGAAAAATACAATTAACTTGAATAATAAAACTTATATTATGCACCATATACGAATGTAATTACATATAGATATAATAATAGGGTTACCACTTTTTTTCCAAACGTATCTCAATATAAGGCTATGAAAAAAGTCCCACATCCACCTAAATAAGCAGTGTGGGTCCGTCTGTCTATCAAAGGTAGCTCTTATAGAAACGTTCTCCTAGTTTTGACCCTTAACGTTCCTAACTGCCTATGACTAAAATAGAACTCAAGTAAGGAGTCTTATTTAAAAACAAATGTACTCACCGAATTTTGTGTTGGTTGGTCCATTATCAACTCTAGTTCCTATATTATGCCTATTTCCGAAACAAAATTCATAACAAATACAATTCAAACAAACAAACAAACATAATTTGGCTACCTAATTTTATGAAGGTTGGACCATAACTCTACACATCTCCCATATAAGTCCCCCTCCCGGGAAAATAAAAAACTAATATATGAAGACTAAGCGGCAAAATTTAAATCTAATTTCTAATTTCAAAAAGATTTACTTTCAAAACAAATTAGCCGTTTAATTGAGAAACTAAACTTTTGGATCGTTGTACCGAAGTGTTGAAATAATTATTTGCCTCAAATAGATTGTACCAGCCAAGTTTAGAATCGACTGTTACAGTTAATCGCTTTCAAGATTCTATCTTAGATTCTGTAAATTTTCAAAATGACAGTTTGTGCTAAATAGATAAATTTGCAAATGGCAAAGGCTTAAAGATATAAAGATGTTTCGAAAACTTAACAGATTTCCCTGGTTTTACTGGTTGCAGTGGTGCCTGTCTTTTTATACCCTTCACCACAGGTGGTTTGTCATTCTCTACTTGTTTTTTTTTATTGTCAAATTGGTTTACATTTTTTATTTACATTGTTTTTTTTTTGCAAATTAATTGGCATAACGTATTCTAAGTGTTCTTCTAACAAACTGCAAAAATGGTTCAAAAGAAAAATTTTATTCCAAACGTATCTTTAAAGACGCATTAATTTAATTTTCAATTACCAAAAAATATTTATTAATTTAGTGATAAATCTTTTAACTTGGCAACACTGTTAAGTATCGTTCTTTTTTTTCTTAATTACTTGATGAAATTTAATCTCGATAATAAAATGCTTCGTTAATTCATGATGACGCTATTTCTCAAATAAATGTTATAAAAAAAAATAAATAAACAAATAAAAGAAAATTGTTGCAAGATTAAAAATAACAAAATAAAACAAAAGCAAATTACAATTACATATTTGATTTTAAATACGACAATGTACTTACTTACGTACAAACATTGAAATTACGTAAGTGGAAATAAATACATTTTATAGAAAGAAAAAAACTCTAAATTTAACTAAACTTGATTATAATGCTCGTATGTAGTTAAATTAAGAATACCCTGCTACCCTTTTGACCTGATATTTTGAATAGTTAGCAACAGTTTTTACTTGTGCATAAGCAGGTTTTCACTTACGTCTTCCTGTTTTGTGTATTGCTAACTAAATCACGTAAACTCAATAACATTTAGATTTAAAAAGATTGCGTTGCTTGCCAAACACTGTTGATGCAAGAATTGTTTACTAAATACACCTTTCGAAAATTAACTTTTGACTTTGGTAGTACGTTAAGTACAAAATCTATATTAAAAAGCCAACTAATGCTGTAAGCCAGCGTCAAAAGCGCTGTCCACTTAAAATGCTATAGCAAGAGACTACAATTAAATTTCGGCTACTTCAGGACTACTAGGGCAGAAATAGCCAAGCATGGAAGCAAAAATCTTTTGCCTTTTAAGGATGTAGACTCTGGTTACGCCCGTAATAAATCACCCTGCAATAAATGTGCTGAAAAAATGTTAAATTAAATTCTTCATATGTACAAAATTTAATAATTTATCTCTATTTATCGCAAAAATTTCAAATTTTCTATTTAAAGAAAGTTTCCAATAAAATCTCTAGTCAAATAATATTTTCTGTAAATTTTTTTTATCAACTTGATGAAATATTTTTTATTATATTTTAATTGTGCATTTATCGTGGTTTGTGGTTTGCTAAATGACTTGATTTAATTAAAATGCTCATTTATCATTTTTCTTCATCCTGTGCATTTGTATGGTCAAAAAACAACAACAACAATAGCACACATAAGAGGTGTTTTAAGGGATAAAAAAATGTATAAAAGAAGAAGAGGACGACACAAGTTCTATGGCAACCGCAACATCTATGAACAAATAATACACGTAAATAGTATAAACTATTTTTAAATTGCAAAAAAAACAACAAACAATAAAAGCATTTAAACTAAACACACTTATTTATGAAATACCTATACAACTCATATGTAGATACATACATATGTACATGCATACATGCATACATATATACACAGATATTTTATTAAATACATGATGAAATGTAATAAAATTCGTGTTTTTTTTTTGCTGACGTTTAACAACAAACGATGCACAGTGGGATGTTTTAAAAAAAATTGCCAATAAATTTGCAGTTCTTAAACCGGAAGTCTGATTTTAATAAAACTATTCGATGCAATAAAAAAACATATTCAATATAAATTTTAAATACAGTTCTTGTATTTCTAAAGAGGGCTAAATAAAGCACAAGGTGTCAAGGTCAGGGTTTCGACAAATGGCTTTTTGCAAAAAAGCCACACCTTGTATTCTCAGTACTTAAGGAATCTCTTTACCTGTTGAAAACTGCAAATGTATTCGACATTTTTTTTAAGTCCCCCACTGTGCAATGCATTCATTCATTGAAATTGCTAACATACTTTTAGTTGTATTGTACATATGTGATTTATATAAAAATAAATTATAAATAATAATAATGAACTATTAATTTAATTTTAATTTAAAATACAAGTTAATGCATTTAATATTGTTGCATGTATTTTACGTCCGAGTATGTATGGACGTGTTTGCAATGTAAGACGAGTTCAGCCATATACACGCCCAAATTGGAAATTTAACAAGAAAGTTTTTCATTGGTTGGTAGTTGTGATTTATTTTCAAAAGTCAAACAAACAAAAAAAAAATAAAAACTTTATACATATTTTTGTTTGATGGAATTTTTCCTAAAAAAACACTTTATTTTCAAATATTTTTAAACAAATTCTTTTTAAAATTCAGCTTCCTGGAAGGTACAAAGTGTATTTTTTCCTTATAAATTATAGTTTTTGAAATGTCATTCAGTTTTTGCTGCATTAATTTATATTGAAGTTTACATATGCATAGATATATACACACATAAATGTATGTATGTATGTTCATAAATTATTTTAATTTTTATTCTGTCAACTGATAATAAAATTAATAAAAAATATATTTATAAACATTATTTGCAAATAAATACTTTTACGTACAAAAAACACATTTTATTTTGCATGATTGTGTTTAACTTATTGATTTTTTCTTTTATTTAAAAGACACACAGAAAATTCTTCGAAGACTTATCGTCACCTAATTTTTTTTTTTTTTAAATCTAATTAGAAGAAAAAAATTATGATGTAAAATAAAACACATTAACAACAATTGATATAAATAAAATGCATAAATAAATAGCAACGTCAATCAGTCTTATTTATTATTGCACAGAATTTAGGAGATTTTTAATAAATACATAACAAATGTGACAATGTTTATTTAAGTCTTTGTTTAAAAAAACAACTTTTTAACAATTTTCGATTAAGGTCAACTTTTTATAAAAATTATTTAGGATAGTTTTAGTAATAAACTTTAAAGAAAATATTCGCTTGTTCGCGTAATTATTTAAGACTCAATAAAAAAAAATCGGCGTAAGTAAAAGTGCATTAATGCAGCAATTCACGCTTATAACTTTTAAAATACAATAACAAAATTCAATCATAGTTTAAATTTTAGTTTTGCGATGGGCAGTAATATCTTTAATACGTATTGTGGTTGTATTAATATCAACTCTTAACGCTCATAATTTTTAAATTTTTTTTTGTACACCTTTTTTAAAAATCTTAAACCATTTCAAATCTCGAAAGTGGGACTAAGTAACGTAACACCCTTCACCACAAGTGACAAGGGTATATATAGGTTTGTCATTCCGTTTGTTATTTCTACAATATTCATTTGGGACCCCATAAAGTATATATATTCTGAATCCTAATAGAAAGGGAAGTCGATTTAGCCATGTCCGTCTGTGAAATCAAGTTTTTTGAGCCCCCCGATGTCGTACAGACGTGTTATTAGTATCATACAATCAGAAATTTTCCTGAGATTCTTGCTATTGAAATCCAGTAAAATCGCTTAATAACTGACCAAGATATTAACCAAAAAAAAAGACGACTACCTATTTTTGTTTACTCAAAAATGATTATATTTGTGTGTAAGACATGCCATTTGGGGAATTTCAAAAAACTAAACTAATTGGCCCAGAATCAGCACAGATACGGTCAAAAAACCTCTATGGACTAAAATTTCTGGTATTAATGATATTTAATTATATAGAATAACTCCCATGTTCATACACAATTTTTAAATTTATTTAAGGTTTATGAAAGAAATTTTGTATGAAAATTTCGTTCAATAAACTTAAAAATTTATTATGATATGGGGGTAAGTTTTTATAGTATGTATTAACAAAATGTCCCATAAATCGGTATCGTTAAAGATAAAAATTTAAAATATGAACTTAAAAAGAAAAAAGTCTGAACATTTGACATTTGCTTTATTTGATATTAAACTTTTTGTTTCCTGCGTTATTATCTCCTTTTGATTAATTAAGTTAGAAAATAATTCGTAACAAAAACAACAACAAACAATTAAATTAAATGTTTAATAAATGCTCTATTTTAATAAAAAATATAAAAATGTTTTTAATTTACATACCTATGTATGTTCATATTCATATGTATGTATGTATGTCTGTATGTATATGTATACATGTATGTAGTTTTAAAATATTAATTAGTTATGTAACATACATATATACATATATAAATACATATGTACATATATACATACATACATATATGTATGTATATATGTAGGTATGCAAATAAATATTACTTTAATATTTTGAAAAGCTCTTTACATAAGGAACATGTTCAACAAGTTCTCCATATTACAAAAAAGAAAAATTATAATGACAAAATCAACAATGTGCTTAAAACCGGACCTCTAATTGTTTTATAATTGCCAAACTTAGTTTTAAAGTCCAAAATTGTTAAAATATTTTTATACAAAAAAAATAAAAAATAAAAAATAAAAAAAAAATATTGCCACGATTATTTTGCAGGCAAAACCCACAATCAAACTCCACCTTTTTTTTGTTGGTTAAACCAACAACGAAACACCCAAAAAGTTTTTTTTTATGATTTGTTTTCGTTAGCATTAGAATTTAAAAACACGCACATTGAATTTTTTTCTACGCACTTGTTATTAATTTAATAAAAAGAAAAAACATTTTTCGCTATTGCTAAAAAATCGCAGTAAATTCTCTTTTTATTCACACATTCATCAAATACAGATAAAAACCATTCCCTGAATTTTTGTTGCTCACACAGCTTTAGCGAAGAATAGAAATTAAGGCAACACAAAAAGTTAAGTAACACGAACAAAAAGACAAAAAGAAACTATAATATGAACAAAATAAAAAACAGAAAAAAATTTCATTTCTTAAAAGAAAAACAACAAGATAGAATAAAATACATACATATATGTTAATAAAATAAAATTAAAAAAAAAACATGCAAAATACAAACATTTGTTGTGATGTGCAAATAAATAGTTATAGAGTGTTTGGTCAGCGGGGTATTGAACGGGAAAGGGTAGTGTTTTTTTTCATTCGTTTTGCTATTGAGTGTCTTTATTAGGGAATGAATACATTTGCAAACAAGCTTGTACACAAACACGCCACTTCTACTACCACAAATCAAAAATGTATTTCAAGTTCAAGGTTAAAATACTAGTTATAGATACAAAAACTCGCTGCGTTACTCTCTCACACTCAGCCAAGAGATACATGCCTACATGCACACAACCATACACAGATATGTTTATTAAATGAGAGCGAAAACGTGTGTCAGAGAAAAAGCAACGAATTTACTAGTTGAAAAACAATTTGCAAACATATTGAACATTTTTAGTAAAAACTTTTTATCAACCCTAGAAAAAACGACGAGAAGTAGCAGTGTTGCCACTATACACGCCAAAAATATATTAAATTACACATTTTTCAAGAAAACATACAAAGGCCTCTAATCATAGTCATCAATAAAGCTGAATTCACTCATTGTGTCTGAACAAAATTTTTATCCAGACAATTTTTTTTTATATTGATTCTAAAAACAAAATTTTTGTTCAGACACAATAAGTAAATTCAGATTAAGGTTTACTTTCAAAGTTTAAAAGAAACTTTTGTTCAAAATATGCTTTTGGTGTACCAAAGGACAAGTTAAAGAAAACGTTTGCTATAAATTTAAAAATAGCTGAAGCTGGTAGATACTTTATTTTTAAGTATACATAATAGCAAAAAAGTTAATAATAAGAGGTTTTTAATTTGATGTCGTGTTTTTAAAAAAACAGATTTTTGTGAGCAACTATGAATATGGGCCATAGTTTTTAAGTTTTTATTACGGTCCTTTCTTACGTTTTGTGTGTATGTACTTCATTTGTATGCCTTTTATTTGTTAAGGCATGAGACTAAGGATACCATCACATTAGTCAAATATTTGGCAAAAAGCGTTACCACTATTTTTAGCAAACAATTATGATTACTTTAAAGTAGTTACTTTTTTTTCTTAAAATATTTGACAGATGTGACTATAGTAATATAACCTGTTGATTTTATAAACACTTTTCCATTAAAAAAGCTAATAAATTAGCTAGTTACAGAATTATTACTCTAGATATTTTATTTTCTAACATGTCTAAAATGACAAAAAAAACAACTATACATTTTTTTTAATTCAAACAAGAATCCTTAATTATTTCTATTTAAATTTATTTAATCTTATCTTAAAATATTTAATTGTTATGACTTGTTTGATTTTCTTTTAATGTGTATAAACTTTTTAGGCCTAACACTCATTTTACATTTCTTGATTTGCTATTCAGTTTGTGAATTTTGAAGTTGTTTTTAATATATATTTTTTAACAAAGGCCAGAAAAAATTATTTTTAAATATGTACATATACATATGTTTAAAATTTAGCAGTATTTAATATTAGCAATTTAGACAATCGCTAAATACAAAGAATGTTTTTCAAAGTTAAAGCTTCTGAAAACAGTCCTTAAAACTTTTGAAATTGGATTTTTTATTATTTAATAAAAATAACCTCGAAAATATTTTATATATTTTAAAGAAAATATACTTTACAGCTCTACAATAGAGTGTATAGGTAAACTTGTTTTTGCTAATCATATTCTTTATAACAAAAATTCTGGAAGCATTAGCCAACACAAAAAAGTAAAAAGAAATCGAAAAGACTTTTAGATCCCTTCCCTACCGACGAAGTAGCACTTATCTTTAGAGTTTGTTTTTAAATAGGTCTCACAAATTTTTAATATTTTTTTGCGGAAATACCACATAGAAGACACAAATAAGTGATATTCTAGCAAATATCAATTACCCAATAAAACTAATATATGGCAGCACTTGTATGCATACGAAAAAAAATGGTAAATATTCTTTTGACTATGTAAGTGAGTATCTAAAAGATATTAAAGTGTGTTCAAGTTTAACAATCTAAAAATATGTATAAAGAAATAGTAAATAGCAAAAGAAGAAACAAAGAATTATAGAAGTAATAATAATAATAATAATAAAAAAACATCTAAAACTTACATTAACACAGGAGTTCACTGTGTGTCTTTTGGGCAAAACTTTTTGGGGTTTTTCTAATGATTTGTCATTCCGGAAGTGTACTTTTCTTACGATTTCTTTTATTAATTGCGCAATTAATGCGTTATTTTCGTTGTTTACCAAAGGAAAAAATAGTTAATAAAAATTGAGACAATAAACCGTTTTAACATGTGTAGGAGAAAGTGCCATTGAAAATGAATTTAACTTATTCATTGTACTACGTGCCGAAAAAGATGTTTGTTTATAATAAAACATTTTTAAAGCATCTATATTAATAGACAATTTTGAATACTTATATAAATTTCATTATCATTCACCTTTGAGTTTAACGATCGACAAAGTGGTAATTTCTATATCGAATTAGCAACGTATGCTGTCTGTCTGTTCCCACAAAAGACCCACATTCGACAATCACCTTTTAGAACTGTTAATAGTATTAGATTCGAAATCATAAGCATAAAACTAAAACTGTTCATAATTTTTCCTTTTTTATAAAGTCAACTCCTAAAACGCTCATAAAACTGTTAAAAATCGACATGAAACTTATCATAAATGAGATCTGGGCTAATTTTATAACAAATATTAAATAGTATTTTTTTTATTAAATTATCTTAATATTTAGGCCATTAAAGAAAATCAGAAATATATGGCTTCTAGATAATGGTTCCTATGCATTTTGAGTGCAATATATTTATGACTAAACAGAAGGAGCCTAAAGGGGTCTCATGTCCCTTAGGACATACACCTAAGCCCGTGATCGGCTTGTTGTACGCTTCTTGTGGGGTGGGAAAAAAGGGGAAAAGGAAGAAAAAACGAAAAAGAGATTGAGAGAATCGCACTGCTCACAGGAATTCAGTCGTTCGGACGAACTTCCTCATTGCTACCCATCCAACACCTCTTAGGT
>NDXZ01039703.1:0-17556 GCA_003055125.1 Paykullia maculata | reverse complement strand
TACTGCGTACTGAACAGAACATATTTTATTTAAATATCCAAGAATTTATGTATATAAAGTCAATGTAAAGCAAATCATTTAAATAGATACTGAACATTTTTAAAGAACATTTAAATTCATTTAATATAAGACAACATTTTAAATATGCAAAGACACGTAGGTTTTTTTGGCAGCAGGATTTTCTTTGTTAGATAAAAAATTAAGGAACACGGAAAACGGATGTAAAAGTAAATTGTAAACAAATAATTAGACATTATACCTAATAATAACAAAGTGGGGTTAAAAGTTAAAAGATTATATTATATCGACTCCTGTGCCTAAAGATAAACAACGTTTTCTTTAATTAAAACTTAAAATTTGTCTAACCGGAAGTGCTAAGTTGTGTGTTTGGCTGCTCCCACAGGATGTTTAAAATTTTTGTGGAAATGGCAGAAATGTTTTATACATTTTTTAGCATGAAACATTTTCAGTTTATTTTTAATTAAAGAACTTTAAGACATATATTTCTTAGTAAAAATTGTTTTTTATTTCTTGTAATTGATGATAAATTTTGTATTAACTAACAGTTTTTAATAATTTTTTTTAAAAATCTTATAAAAAAAATTTATTTTTGAGGAAATTTTAAATTTTACTAAGTTACAATGCAATAGAAATAAGCAAAAATATGTAAAAGTTAATATTTTAATATGAAAATTGTTTCTTAAAATTTTAATTGGTTTTTAAATTTCAAAAACTTTTGTTTTTTTCTATAACCCACACTCATTCACTTTTCACATATGTTTACAATGTAGCACAGTTCAATTTTTATGTAACAACACTCAAGTGCACATACAAAGTTTATTAAAGTTATTCATATAAATACATATTTGATTCTCCTTATACGTGTACATTTACAAATTTGTCTACTTAGTATTTCTGAAAACGTTTGTAGAACATACCTTGTTACTTTTACCCTATCCTTAGCAATCACATATACATATATACATATGTACATATATGCTTGTGTATAGGTGATACGTGTAACAGTCACACAAGTAGTAAAAGCTGTTTAAGCTGTTAAAATGTCAAAAGAAAATAACTTTATTATAATTTTGTTGTTGTTGTTGTACTGTTTTTTTTTGTACAAACAGTGCATGATAAAATTGTTTACTAAACAATTTTCTTAAATATTTCTAATAGAATTAGATGCTATATAAAAAGTTAATTAATAAAATTATTTGATGCCTTTAAATTATTTTCCCACCGTAAAAATAACGCAAGTTTTTTTTTAGAGAAATATAAAATATATCAAATTGTTTTATGTTTCGAGGTAAAAGTTGAACAAATTGAATTAAAACAAAAACATTGAAACACATTTAAATGTATATTTCGTTAAAAAATAATAGTAATTTTTTCATACAAATAATGAATACTAAAAAGTCAACAATAATTAAAATATATAGTAAAAACATTTTTAACAACAAACTTAACTTTTTTTTTTTAATTACAATAAAAAAATTATTAACTTTTATTTCAGGATATAATCATATTTAAGCTGTAAAGAAATTAATAATAGAATAAATATTATTTTATTTTATTCAAGAAAAAATGGTTTAAAAATTTACTGATTATCTGGCATAAGTATCAGTGAAATGCAGTATATACATACATAAGTATGTATGTAGATAAGCTTAAGCTAACAAAGAACAAGGAGATATTAAGTTTTATGGCTAAAAAGAATGAACAAAAGAAAAAACGAGTCGTATGCTTTGGCTTTTTACTTTTTGTTGCTGTGATTTACCTTGTCACAGCAACAATTTGTAGCTGTAAATCCATTAAAACAAATGCTGTCACTTAACGAGTTTAACTTAGGTTTTTATTGTGTTGTTGTGCATTTGGAACACTAAGTGCTAAAAAATGGCAGCAATTGTTATTGCCGTTATTTTTATTTAAATTAAATATACATACATATTCGTAATTAAAACCAATTTAATTATGCTTTAACGTGTACCTGTTAAAAGTAGGAAGAGGCTCCAATGGGAGAATCTAAAATGAAGACAATTAAAAAAAATAAAATATCTTCCTTAAAAAAACCCATGAATTTTTTTTTTTTTAAATATATTTTCCTTTAAACTTTATAAATTTATTGGTTGCCAAAACAGTTTTAAATTAGACTGATAAAAATTAAACCTACAAAGTAGTTGATTCGTAAAAAATTTGTAGAAATTTGGGCCAAGGCTTCTTTCACAATTCGTCTCCAAGCACTATGATCTTATGCCAGTGTTCCATAGTCACTGACGTTTAGTAGCCTTAAATCTGATATTACTGCGACATTCTATATTTTTCTAGATCTACCCCGAGCTCTGTTGCTGTAGTAATAGTAATTTTTTTTGGGCTTCAGTTGACATGCGAATGACATGTCTAAACCATCGAATATGTTGAGCTTTAACATATCGTACTATAGTCTGGTGATCTGCTTGTTGTTCGAATTCATCGTTTCTTATTAGACCAACTATTTTTCGATGAATATTCCGCTCGAAGAATTTTAGTTGCCTACAGTCATTAACTTTAAGCTCCATACTTTGCAGTCGTAGGTTAAAACAGGTCTTAAGAGTAGAAGCATTTAAAGGTCGTATAAAAAAAATTAAATTATCTGAGTTAGAATTTTTGAAACTTTTTCTGCCAAAGAAAGATCTTAAATAATATTTATGCTTTTATTTCAATGCCTTCTAACTTAAATCAAGATTTGTTAAATTTAAGAATATTCCAACAATCATTTATCTTATATCTTAAAATATGCTATAATAAATTATTTTTAGCTTATGTTGATAAAAAGGACTTTGTTTAATTAAATAATTTTTTCAACCTTTTGGCACCCTTTAATATTTTTTTTAACTATCAAATTCATTTTTCATATACAAAATATGAATTCATTTTTCCATAAAAGGCTTAAAAAGTCGAAAAATGATTTTTGTTAAAATGCACTTGTAGTCATACGAAAAGCGATCAAATATAATTAAACGTATGACCATTACGAATAAAAACGTAAAAAATACGAAAAAATGTTGATGGGTTTTTTAAGCCGAAGAAAAGTTAAAGAAAAAATGTGTCTGTGTAAGTTTGTATAAATGTAATATATGTTGGGCTCATATGTTTGATTGGATTTAAAACATTTTTCCAGCTGTGCACCAAAATTAAATTATTATATTTAATCCTTTTTTTCCTTAACGCTTTTTCTCTTTCTCTCTCTCTCTCTCTTATTTTAATTCTCTTAACATTTGCCAATACAAACAACATACATACAAGTACACAAGTATTGATATGCATGCAAACTGTGATTGCATGCAAGTGCATTATACGAATACATACATACATACAAACACACATGCATACATACATACAACATGTACATTAATACATACATTCCGATATTCATTTGTACATTCCTCGTATTTATATTTGTTGTTTTCTTTTTTTCGTTTTATTTGAATTCGTAAAATTTATTTGTTTTAAGTTTTTCCATTAAGCTGAGTTTGGCTTGTTGTTTTTATTTTGTAGTTGGGCCATTTTTGTATGGGATTCATGATGAAATTGTTATTTAATTTTCCTTAAAGAATTTGTTGGACCCGGTAAACATTGCTGCCCTTGAATAAATTATTATTTCTTTATTAATAAATTAAAAAAAGAATGTGCCAATATTTAGTCTTTAAAATTCTGTTCTTCTATTCACCAAAGTAGATTTTAGTTGCAAAAATGTTTGATGTTCCAAATACTGCCTGACATCTGTTTAGAATATAAAAGTATAATTTTGCTATGATAGTTTTTTTATTTTTTTATATACAATTTTTGATGCTAAACATTTAAATTAAAAAAAAAACAAAAAAATTTTAAGCTGTACGAAATTGGGTCAAACAAAGACGAATAAATCATTGATCAAACAAATAGTCGTTACCTTAACGTTTTATGCACAAATCTATATAGATTTGTGAAGTTTTTTTTTAACATGTGCTTATGTACGTATGTGGAAATTTGCTTACACCGTTTTGCAATATTTAAAATATATGTTTGTAGACGTCTAAAAAGCAACTTAAGTCGAGATAAAAAAAATTCAAAGGTTTATATTGATTGAAATTTTTTCTACAACTAATTTTATAAGAAATATCACATGTAGAAGTCAATAAAATTTAAAATTTGTTGGTTTGGTTTTTACGGTCTGCAAGAAATTTTATAAATCGAATTAAGATGTTTTGTCAAAAGTTCATAGATTTAAGTGGTTCTTCTTTTGAGGGCTTTTTGGGTATTATTTTAAAGATTTCTTAACAACTGGCCTCTCGGTTGTCACTTAATTTTTATTGACTTGATAAATCGCATATAAGCAACAACCATTAAGTCATTGTTGTACAGAAGTACACTGGGATATTCATATGAATAAGTATAAAAGGGACACGTTTCGATAATAAATGTTTTCACGGAATTCAAAAGGGAGTTCAACAAGCTGATCATGGCCTAATTTTTTTTGGTGTAAAATAACTTTCAAAAGTAATTTGTAAAAAGTGAAATTCTGTTGTTTTCATTGTTTAGGCTTTTAAAATTTGAAATTGGAACTGAAAACAAAAAAATAAAAATGAAATTAAAACGCATTAAACCTGTTCGAGCAGCTTAAGAATAATTTATTTACATATATTTAAATAAAGAAGTAAATAGTTATCTACACAAAATGAGAAGTGCCGAAAACTTTTAGGAATACAACTCTATTTTTATTATACAAACACTTAAAATTGACAGGGTATAGATGTTTATAGCATATCAGCTATGTAAAGGCACAAAATATTAAGGAGTTACTAAAGTAACTTCGGACTTTAATTTAAAAAAAAAACTATTTGAAGGTTTAATTTTTAGGAGATAAGTTAATAAATAAACCCACAAAAACCGTTATATTTATATTACAAAACAAAAAATAAGACCCCTTCGTTGATTTTCTTGAACTATTTTGAACTACTGTAATGTGCATTAAAAAAACGTTATCATCAATTAGATACTCGTAGATATGTTTTATATGCGTTAAGGTGCATGTTATACACTTTTGTCTTAAACAGTCATTTCGATTTAATATTATTTATCAATTTGCTTTTTTATTTTAACAAAGCATAATAAAAATCATATATATTTTTTTAAATAATTCAGTGACTGGTTTATTTACACAATAAAAATTATTCGTGGATTTTTTATTTTTTTTAGCTTTTAAATCAATTTCTATTAAGTTTTACCGAAACAAAGAGCTCTCATTTTCTTTCGAATTTATCGTGGTGTTTTAAATTTTAGCAGATCTCGAATTTCTTGTACACTTATTTTTTATGACACCGTATTTAATCACACAAATCCGACATTTACCTTCACCACAATTGTGCTGGGTACTGTTTTAAACCCACTTACCGCCCCGCAGTATGACTTATATACCAACAAAAAAAAATTTGAATTTACCCCCATATGTATAATGAAAATTTTACAATAGTTTATACACTACGTATAACGATCTGCCAACTAGAATGTCGTTTTACCTTAGCAGTTCTTTGACAAAATGTTCTTGTATAATAAAAAATATATTGTCTATTGTCTTTGATTTTAGCTTTAAATCATTTCTGGTTTTGGCATTCGATTTTTGCTTCCATAATACTGAACAGCTATTTTATACAAGTGGGCAAAAATTTGGCAGCTCACTAACAAGAGTTTAGCAGCTTGCCATCTACAGTTTGCAACTGTAATATAATTCAACTCTGTTCTAACTTCATGCCAATTTTTCATTATAATAGAAAAAGCTTTGTTCTATTACTTAATATACAACTCAAAATTACCGTGCTTAACTTTAAAATTCTCAGACCTTTCAACCGACAAAGTCATAACTCTGCTGGAAAGTCAATCAGCGTTACAAAAGAAAATTTTCTTTAAATTTCAATTTAAGTTTTCAAAAATGTTCTTCATAAGAATTATTTCGTAGCGAGAAAAAAAGGGTTTCAAAATAGCCATTACTTACACGATATACTCTTTCTTAGTTGATGAAAACAATTTCCAAATGTTAAATATACAAATCATTTTCAGCTATAGTATGAAAAGTTTTAAAAAATGTTCTTTAAAAAACAACTCTTCCTCAGCTTCTTAAAGAAAGTTTCTTTTATAACAGTTTTTCTTTCTTTGCTTACAATTGTTTTTTAAAACAATTTATAATATTTATGAATAAATAATTTTTGTGTGGTAGTTTTTTTTAGATTCATTTTTATTTATTTTATAAATATTTACCATTTGCCTTTTCTGTTAGAAGATTTTCTATTGTAAGAGAATTTTTAATTTTTAGAAAAGTTTGGGTGAATTCATTTCTGCAGATAATTGTTAATTAAATTTAAATTTTAAATGTTTTTTATAAAGTTGATTTCCTATGGAAAGGTTAACTTAGCGTATGATAAATATTTAATTAGTCATTACTCACACGTTATGTTATACGAAATAACTGTAGGTACGACCAAAACAAAATATTAATTTCTTAATTAATATGAAAAAATTTACGAACCTATAGCCAAATCTAAAAAATGGAAAAATGACGTAAAAATTCATAAGGTTCAATTCAAAAATAAAAAACAACACAAAAACACATGGCTCGGTGTAGTGCTCATCTCGACGATCTGTTGATGACTAACCAAAGACTAAAAACAGAAAAATAAATGTTAAGAACAAAAGAAGAAATTTGTTAAAAACATAACAACAACTTTCATTATCACAAAACCGGTTAGTTAAAGCAAAACAAAAACATGTGGTAATTGAATAAAAAAAGGAACACGAGAAAAAAAGCTTTAAGTGGTTGTGTAAATTTCGCTCTCACTCATAAAGTGATAGGAAAATATGAATATAGGCGACAAACAATCGCCATATCCTATTTCCTAGTAAACTGTGAGTTAAATATATGATATTTACATCCAACACTAAAATCTAAAATACCGAGCAAAGAGTGCTGACGATGAAACCGTAGCTGGTTTCGAAAATGTATTCCACTCGGCTAGTGTCGGCAAACTTACTTTTTCACAATGTTCTTTCAATCATCTCGCATAAAAAATATTAATTTCTTTATTAATATGAAAAAATTTACGAACCTATAGCCAAATCTAAAAAATAGAAAAATTACGTCAAAATCAGTGTTATTTTTTTACTTTTTCAAACCCTCATTAAGACAAAAGTTTAAAGCATGAATTTGACTTAAGGTTAATTCTAGAAAATTGTTTGATAAATGCCACTTTCTAAAATTATGGACAAATGTTATTTACAAGTGATAACAAAATTGTATTAAAACCTAAAAATAACTTTAAAAAAGAATGAAGAAATGTATATATATTCTTAAATTCAAGTAAAACAAAAAAGGATTTCTTAAAGTATTTAATTAAATGCTGGAATATTAAAAGCCAAATGACATTTTAATATTTTATTTATGATTATTTGAATATTTAGCCAGCAGTTATTGACTCAGACAGTTGATCCATATTTTCACAAATATATTGTTTAATTAAATCTTTTAAAGGCTACTAAAACCTAATTAGTTTATATTAATTTTTTTGAAAAAAATTCAACCCACATAATTAATAATGATTTTTGCACAAATTCATTGCTTAAATAACCTAATTTAAAATATTAATTAATTTTGCGAGTCTTATTTAATGCCTGTTGCAAAATCCTTTTTGTGTAATAATTATTGTGTATTAATAAATTTTGATATTTTTTGTTTATTTTTACATTCATTACATTTACAACGAAGAGCATTAAAATCACAGCAAACTCCATTTGTCATAGAGATTAAAATGTCAAAAGATTAGTGTATATGTCGCGCTGAATAAAATTACGAATTTCTTGCTTATAACACTGTAATGTAATAATGTAAAACAAAAGTAAAGTATTCCTTAAGGGATTATAAAAACTCAAAGTTGTATGAGTAGTAATAATAATGATAATAATGAAAAAAAAGAGTTAAATAAAAATAAACACAATTGGATGGCATGAAATGCTTGATAGAAAAAAAAACACTTAAATACAAGGTAAATTAGAGGAAAGAGATAAAATAAAAAAACATACACATGTATATTGTTTTAGGGTTAATGATAAAAGTTTTATTTGCTAGTTTGTAGTTATAAATGGTAATGCTATTAAAAAAAAAGAAGTTCACTTTCACTCTATGGTCGAGAGGCAAAAAACTCTAGAGAACATTAAAAACAATGATAAAAAAGTTATAAAAACATGACCTAAAATAAAATCGATTTGATTGTCTGTGACTACAAAGTCATTTTATGCAGTTTGAACAAATTATACAAACATGTAAACGAGATTTAAATAAACAGTTTTTTGTTAAAATTGTTAGTAATTTTATCTTTTGTATCTGTACTCTCGCTTTGAAATTATTAAGTATCATCTACTCCTTTAAGTTTCAAATTGTAAGTTTATAAAACTGAAATCAGTATGTAATGTGAAACTGTTATTAAGGCTACATTCTTAATAATATTGATTATGTCTTCTTCTTCTTCTTATATTTTCAACAAGGATACGCAGGACCTTATTCTTGGGTATTTTATTGTAACAAAAGCCAACATAATGTTTTAAAGCTTAACTTATATTTCATGAATTTATATTAGCTTTCTTAAAATTTTGGTTTTATTAAAGAGAAATAAATGTTAAAAATTTAATAATAGCATTCGGGCACATTCACTTTATATGGAAATGTCTTTTTTTTTGAAAAACAATTTATTTCCTTGTTGTAAAGATTAGATGGAAAAACTTTTAAATTTCTTTTTTATAGCCTTAAAACTTGTTAAATTATTAGAAAAGGCCAGATGTTTCATCTAATATGAGTATATGTATGTATGTTTGATCGTTTCTTTTGTTGTAAAACTGGTTCATTGGTGGCAAAATGATTAAAAGTTTAAAGGTTTTATTTGAAAACTAATTTAAAATTTCAGTCAATTACAGACTACAAGTTCAAGTTATGCCTTCAGGGGAAAAACAATAATTGTCATGAAACAGTTTGTTTGTATTTACTTATATACACATATAAATATCTATATGTTTGTATGTACGTATATACATATGTATATACGTACATATAAATAAACAATTGTGTGTTTTTCTTTAAATAAAAAAAGGTGAAGGGCAACCCCCTTATATATTTCTAAGAATACAAAGCAACTTTAATGAAACAATATTCTGACATTCTAATAGTACTTGTTTGAAACGGCTTATTTTTCCAATATGTGCAACAAGTTATTGCTTAATTTAAAACCGTTACTTAACTTTGATAAAGAGTTCCAATATTTATAAATTGATATTAAAAATGTTATTAAAACTTATGTCTAAAAATGCTTAGTAAAATTAAAAAATGAAACGTTAATTTGTGCCGCCCCAAAACTTTGATTAAATAAATTCAAACTGTTTTTTTAGGAAATAAAAAAAATGTAATAAATAGAAAGAATTAATGTTAATTAGTTAAAAATAAGACTGTATTTAAGATACATTTTTTTTAAAATATAACGAATATGTTCTGCACAAACTTAAGGTGAATGTAAAAAACACCTTTCTCTAGAGCAAAAGGTGGAAATTGCAAGTAGCTTAGTGAGTGTAGAGTAAAGGCTTGTAGCAACACGGGAATAAGTGATAGTCCGTCAATACTGGCTAACGAAGGGTATTGAAAATGGTCCTATAAGTATAATAGACTGCTTTGGTATTCCATTTTAAAATATATAGGAATATGTGCAATATACACTCGTTTAAATGAAGAGCCGTGTATTTATATATTAACTTAAGGACATAATATTAAGTGACACATCAATGTATAAATTATGGCGGTTGCTTAATACCATTCTTTTCATGTAATATTTTTCCAGTCTAAGAATAACCGGGTTCGTTTTTTCATGTAGAGCAAATAGATATATTTTGCCAAAGTATTTAATCTATAGTTGGTTTCTAATCATCAGTATCTATTTGGCTGGAAAAAATGCAATCATTCAGTTTCGCAGAGCCTCTACCTTACTGTGCCTACAGCATAAATTAGTTTTTTCAGAAAGTATTTAAGAAATGCTCTATGTTTTTTTATATAACATACGAATATCCTTCAAGCTGAAATTACACTTCCCATTTCTTGGTTATAAAGTGATATTTTATAACACTAATTCTTATCATCCGAATAAAGCTGCAGCCAAGCAACGTCACTAAACAAACTTAATCAAATTTTTTGTAAACTGCTATTCCTATCATCCTTGTAATGATAGTTTACAATTAAAATGACATAAAAAACTGAATAGAATGGATAAGTAGTGCCAAACTACATAAGGTTCTTGCATTTTTGATTAAATTTACAAGAATAAGATAACTTAGCTGACGATAAATTTTTAGAAAGCTCTATTGTTTGAAATCTACTAAAAAATGTTGAATTAATTTACACATGTCTTGTATTCCACTTATTTTTTACAATAAAAGTTTGACAATTTTGAAATTTTCTAAGTTCGCAGCACTTATTTATTAAATAATGAACATATTAAGAATCTAAAACATAACCTAAGGCAAATATAAACTATTTTAATTACCAAAGAAAAGGTTTGTTTTGTTACTGGCAGCTGGCAAATGTTTTGTTGTGCAAAAATTAGTAGTCGTGAGTTTGTACTAGAACTACATAACAAAGATTAGAATAAAAACACCTTAAGAACTTGATAAGACCTAAAGGTATTAAATAGAAAATTTTTAGCAAAGCACTAGCGCGACAATTTTTTACAGCAGTAAAATAAATTTGTGATTAAATTTTACTTACGAATAAATTTAAAGCTGTAAAAAAGAACATTTTAAATCTGTTTTTTTCTTTGCAATAAAAAGAACTGGCTTTATTGAAAGAACAAAGCCAACATTTCTAAAAGAAATGCACGTAATGTATGTACAATAAACGTTTAATAATATTAAACTATAACAATTCTAAAGACCTTCCATTAGGCATTTATTTGGTGATTTCTTACACCTGTAAAGAGATTGATAAGCAAACACAAGCCGTGCATTTCTATTACAAATGATAAACATTTACTAACATAAAGAATAAACCTTTTAAAATGGGCATTTCTGATTTTATTGGAAAATTGTTTTCTAATCATAAAATGCTTTTATACCTTAATATCAATAATGTTATTAAATTTTACATTTCAAATAGTTCATAAAATGTAATGTGTTAACCAGTGTTGCCAAAAACTTAAAAGAAATATATTTTGGGTTTGTTTGAAATATGTTAGAAAGATATAAGAAATATAAAAATTGTATATGTTAACAGCTTCAAATATGCTAAATTAGCATAACTGGTGTTTACACTTGCGTTTGTGATTATTACTATATTTACTAAATTTGAGAAATTAAAGTATTTCTATTGTAAAGTGATTTTTGTTAAAAACTTAAAAAAAGTCTGGCACTGGTTACAGGACCAGTGCTGTTTGTGTGTTGAAAAGCTCTAATTACACCGCGTTACACACATTCTGTCCTATGAACCTATGAGAAAAAATAAAAATACACGTGTATCGGCGATTTTCATGTACACTTCAGAATTTTTATTTTAAAATATTAAAAAAAAAATGCAGGAAAATCTGAGAATTGATAAAAAAAATTTTTTTTTAAAATTTGACGTGATACAGACATTTCCACGAGTCTGCCTGCAAAAAATCAGCTCGATTGGATCACGGAACAAGGGTTAAAAATCGATTCAAAGTCTTTCACACAGGCGGACAGTATATAAAGTATAAAGCTCGTAGTGTCCGTCTGTCCGCCTGTGTGAAAGACTTAGGATCGATTTTTAACCCTTATTCCGTGATCCAATCTAGCTGAATTTTTGCAGGGTTTTGCAGAACTATCAAAGATAGTTGCAAGGTCCATTTTTTCCATTACTGATTTTCAATACGCCAACTCTCGAATGAATTAATTTTTTATAACAGTTTTTACATTTAATATCTTTATTAAGTTAAAAACGTATAAAATATCCTACGAGTTGTTCTAACTGCCTTGCACCGACAAGTCACAGAGTTGATTACTTTCTGGCATCTCTACACTAGGATAAAGTGTTAATTATTTTACAATTCTTGTACAGTTGTTGGTTTTGTAATGCAATTTGATTGCCTTATGCCAGTTCATTAATTCTCAATGCAATTGAGGGCCAAGGATTCCACTGATAAATTCTAAGTCTCAGGTTAATTATTTGCAAAGCATGGATTTTCTGCTCGGCTGATCTCTTAAGGTCATAACCTTTTGTTTTTAATTCACTTTATGTCCATATGTATGTAATTCATGTGTATGTGGATTTTGATTTTATTTGTCAAAAGTAAGGAAAAAACCCCTCCAGATTTTTTTTTTGTTTTTGATTTTTGGAGTAATAAGGCAGAATCCAAAGGCAATCCTATATATATTTTTTTATTATGTTTTTTTTTAATTTGTTCGTTCTTTAAATATTCAATTTCGAATATGTTAATTTTTGAGTTATAGTACTATTGAATTAAATGAGCCATATGTGAATACTTCTTGGCATTTACATATATTAAATGGGATGAATATGTGATGCTTTAAAAGAGTCGTTGACATTATATTTAAAAAGTCAGTTAAAATTTTAAATTTTCCAAATCTCTTACAGAAGACTTAAAAGACGTAATAATACCATAACACATAAATAAAAAAAAACTCCCCTCTTGCTCATATTTTATGCATTTACCTCTGTGTTAAAAAAAAGGAAAGTGAAAGGTATCCTTATGTATCCTACACTTGAGTTGGTAAATTTAAGAAGATGATTGCTCTGGAGTGGGGACTCAATATGTATTAAATTTAAAGGGGACGAAATATAAAACATGCTGCTCACAATTTTAGCCTCACCTATGTATGTTGAAATGTTTTTATATCTTTTATTTCCTTACAGGTATATGCCATATGCATACATACATAAAAAAAATGTAATTTACAAAAAAAGAAATGTTATTATCATAACACCCTACTATTATTATTATTTAAAAGAAACATCCTTTGGGTAAACAAGTACCAACCATTTTTTCATTTGGTCCGTTTAATATTTCGAATAATTTTTATTTTAAAATTTGTTCAGCAGAATCCTGCACTGTTGTTGTTTATTCTTTAACACATATTTATTAAATTTATTATAACTTCATATTTTTTAATTTTAAACAAATGTCTAGAGTAAAAAAATGTTTATATGTAAAAATATTTAAATCGGGTGACTGAGCTGATGACTTGATGCCTGCAAACCATTTTAAAAATATTGATTTTTTCTATACGAACTTGTACGAAAGAACCTTTTTTATTTATTTTTTCTTTTGGTCAGTTTATATTACAATGAGCCTTTATTTTAATTTAATTTTGCTTGGATTTCTTTTTTATTTTTGTTTAGTTATTTTAAATGAATATTTAGGCAAATTCTCTGTAGAGGAATATTTTTAAAAAACATGTGAGTGATTTGTTACGGATGTATGTATGTTTGTATGTATTTATGTACAAGTATGTAAGATACATATATTTATTTTAAAAATATGTTGAAAGCTCACCCTTCTTTATATATAAATTTAAATATATACGTATACTTACATGTGTACATACAAATATATGTAAAAATAATTTTGTTGTATAAAAATATTTTTGTGTAACCCAGTAAACAGGTAAGAAAGATTTGAATCTAAGTTGCGTTGCAGTTTAAGATTCCTTTTTTTTAATCCAATTGAATATTTTTTGAAACTTTTGTTTAGTGGATCACTTTCGAACTTGTCAAACATTTAATTTTTAAAAAGACGTTTAATCAAGATTATTTGTTAAAGCAAAATGTCGGTAAACTTTACAAGTCTATTAAATGCAAAACAATTTTAAAATCTAATGTAGTATCAAATAAAAAAACGCTGAGGGCTTGCTTACAATTGAAATGAAAAAAATTATTTCTAGTTAAAAAATTACGATTTTTTTTGGGTATTTATTTTAAAACTGGCATCTTGTGTTTAGGGGTTTAACTAAAATCTCCTAACGAGCAGATACTCCACGTGCCCTGGTATCGTTTGCAATGCTAAAAATATCCTGATTAAACATTTTCTATGTTCGTTGATAACCAGTTCAAGATTTGCGGTTGGGAGTATCGAAAGTGCGTTCCTAGTGACTTGTAGTTTAGACTACTCTTTGGCGATCCAAATTAATGGACCAAACCGTTAAGACAAGCTTAAGCAAGCAGCTACTTACATCACAGACGAACTTCTTTTAAGCGATACTCTTAAAGAAATGTTCAGTCTTTCCCTTGCGTCGCCTGCACAGTGCAGACGATGATGTCCCAAATGGCATAAACAAAACTCAAAAACTATACACTCGATAAGGAAGGTATGTAGGTTCTCGTAGACGGCGACGAACAAAAACTACCTGGCTTATATTTATGTTGAAACAATTAACGTTAGCAAAATTTTAGTGGAAAGAAGCCATCAGGATAGCCCCGGACGAGTTACATGGAAATTCCTAACTGATATCATTCCTTCGCAAGCTGGAGAATAGAGAAAGATCATTTGTAAATGTGAGAAAAATTGTATTTAAAAGGAAATATTTTAAAATTATTTAAATTTTCTTATAACCGTTATCTACTTTACATTGGTTGTTGGGTTACTTTTAGCTTGTATGTATATATATATATATACTGTTTTTTGATTATGACCAAGTGAATACCTACATAGTTTATAAAATATTTAAAATTAAATACATCAGGGTGACCCACAATAAAAGGAATAAGATGAACTTAAAACAAAAAGGAAAAAGACAGAGAAAAAATAAAATATTATAATTTTTAATCTGTTTACATATTGAAATATTTTTCACTTAAATAGACGTAATGCGCTTAACTTGTTTTGCTTTGATGACTCTGTTTTCGTACGACTGTGTGTACATAATCTGTATTTATGTTTATATGCAAAAAAAAAACCTAACAGTGGAATACAAAATTGTCATAATGTATTAGAAAATTTGTTCAAGATAATATAGAATAGAAGAAAAAGTGTTAACAAATAAAATATTTATGTATCGGTTTGACTTTAATCTTTTCCTTTAAATTATAAAGTATAAGTGAAATACTTTTATTACTCAGTGTGGGCAGTTTTCACTTAAAAAAAATTATTTTCATTGCTGGTATTAAATATTTCCTTTTTTTGCAACTAAAATTATTCCTTTTTCCTTTCTTGGTAATTTTTTTAAAAGAATTTATTTGTTTTTATTTTTTATATTTATGTAAAGGTATGTAAATGTATGTATTGTATTTACGTGTAGTTATGTATGTTCCCGTATGTGTATGTATGTGACTGGGCATATGTTGAAGAAAAGTAAGATTAAATTTCTATGTTTTATTGATTGAAAAATGTCTTTAATCGTTTTGTGGTGATTTACCTTTTAACAAGAGAAATATGCAAAAATTCACACAAAAAGAAAAGGAAATGAACAAAACAAACAAAGTGATGAAAGAAGAGAGGAGGGTGAGATGAAAAAAGTTTATATAAATCTACATTGATTTATTTAAAATCAAACGAAAATTAAAAAAAAAAACATTCTTTACAAATGACAAAAATTTTTTTTTTTGGAATTTTGTATATTTCTACATAAAATCAATGAAATTGTTTATTATTATTTAAAATAAAGAAAAATCAATCCTAATATTGCATGTCCATGTACATGAATGAGAACAACTTAATTATAGATTTTACAAGAATTCTTTTAATTGCTTAAAAAGGATTTGCAATAAAAAAGAAGTTCAATATTAAGAGTGATAATTAACGATAAAAAATTAATTATTTCATATCGTTCTATTAAACTAAATATTTTTTTTTCAAAGATGTGGAATAACGAGGAGATTAGGGTGCTGCTGGTTAAAAATTTTTCTCATTCGATTTGGGGACAGACAATTATTTATTACACCCATAAGTAGATTGTAGTTGTTAAAGAAATCTGATAAACTTTTTCTACAAAATTTGTTTTATAGATATGGGTACAAATGTTATATGAATAAAGCATCCTTTGTTGCTATACCCAAATTTAATTTATCGACAGAAATAAGTCTAATACGTCTACTTTTACGAACACTTTTCATAGAAGGCGTATTTCTTTATTCGTATATTTGCTAATAATGGCCCAAGCTATCAAGGCCGCTTACATAGTATTATATTGCATACGTGTATGTTACAAATATTGGAAAGCCCTGTATTTACACACATACGTGCACGTGCATATTTTATACATACTTTACACAAGTCATTATATTGTACACATCACGTATTAAGAAATGCATATGGATGTGCATGTGATTTTGTTTATTATATTTTAATATTTTACACAGAAGAACTAACAATAAAATAAAAACACATGCAAATTAATACATATATTCTAAAAGGAAATGTTAATTTTTGATAAATATGTATAACAATTACGGTATTGTTATTAACATATGGTTCATACATGTAAGTTTTTGTTGTATATGTGGGTATCTATAATTGTATCTGTACGTTATAACATTGCATGAATCTGAAATGTAATTAAATAATTAAATTTTCAATATACTTAAAGTAAATTATTATTTAATACACATACATACACATATTAATTAAGCCTACGTTAAAACAGCAAAGAAGTTGTTTTTTGATTAAAACAAAATTTTGTAGTCTTAAAATTTGTTTTACTTAAGAAAATGACTCATTAATATAATTATTATTGTTATTGTTATGCTACTTCTAATTATTAATTTCGTTAAGAAATTTTACATAATTTAATTTGTATATTTAAAGATGGGTAGTATTTTCTTTTGGTTTTTTTTTTAAATAACTAAGAGATATTATGAAGATGAACTAGATTATGCATTTGATTTGGGCATACATTTGGGTTTATA
The DNA here is from genome assembly GCA_003055125.1 of Paykullia maculata. NCBI lineage: Eukaryota > Metazoa > Arthropoda > Insecta > Diptera > Rhinophoridae > Paykullia > Paykullia maculata. The sequence goes on along the minus strand of NDXZ01039703.1, from coordinate 638 downwards.
TGCATTTGATTTGGGCAAACATTTAATAGGATATGCGGACAATGTGTTTGTGGAAAGTTTATGGAAACTATTCTAAGTTGTATGAAACAGACGCTTAGGGTAACCTGAACATAGTGCAATGAGAAAGGACTAACTAAAAGTGCTGACGATGTACCCAAAGCTTTTTGAGTAAAAATAAATGTTTCAGCAGAGTGAAATATTTAGGGGTAACGCTGGATATAAAGCTAATCTGGGATGATTACGTAAAAATGATATTTCACCTAAGGCTAAAAACTAGATTTGATTATTTTAGATTTTAGATTATTAATGTACCTTTTTTCCTCCGAAACCAGCCGGTTATAAAGTAAACTCGAAAATCTGAGCATAGCTGATAATAACACGGTAGATAATCTAGCAAAGATCAGCAGCGATATTCTGTGTCCAAAACCCAAAGTTGCTTTAAGTAATAAGTTAGAACACGTAAAGATCCTTTAATGGTAGGACTCTATAAATCTGAAAAGGGGGGTGAAAACAGCAACTTGTAGACAGTTTTGCATGGTGCACAAGGAAACCCTCGGCAGGAGAGCGACAAAGGTACTTAGAGTTGGCGACAGGACATGGTTACTTCGAATACCATGTGACCAAGAGGAAAATCAAAG